>JAOUZG010048027.1:1416666-1432126 GCA_026289955.1 Argiope argentata
ATATATATATATATATATATATATATATATATATATATCACAATACAGAACAAGGTAGGAATTAACTATGCATAGAATTAATCTTCTATGTGCTAAGCATAAATTGTCCAGCAAACAAAAAAATAGATAAATATAAATATCTAGATATAAATAGATAAATAACAGATAGGTATAAACATACAAAACATAAATGATTATTATTATTATGCTTTTTTGAAATCGATGTTACCTAATTTCGTTCTCAATCATACGTAAGTCAAATGCCAGGATTCACCTGTTGAAAATAGATTCAAAAATGCATCAGAATTCACTTACTTTCAGTTTCTGTACTTGAGCACTTCATACCAGAAAAGTATGTCATCGAAATTCTGCAGAATTTTTCATCAGTCCCAAATTTTTCTTTCACAAAAAAGCTACATTGAAAGCCCAAATTAAATCTCCACATTCACACCATTGTATAAAGGTAGCAAATGATTCCGTGAAAGCTTTTCAAATATTAAAACTACCCTTTGTAAGCTCAGGAGTTCTGTCAAATGATTTCAATTTCGAGTCGAAAGTTTAGTCCTTTGAGAGCTGAATATCTCACAATTTTGCTAAAAGCTATATTGATGAATGGCATCAATATTCCTTAGTCTAAAAGCGAGTCGAACCAAGATTGTTTGATATAAACGCGAAAATCCTTTTGAAGTGGATTTAGCAACGAACTTGGTAAAATAGGGAATCTAGGCACTTGTAACCTTTGTAACAAGTAATCGATTTCCTTTATCGAAGTTGAGCATATCGGAATTTTTTCATTCCAGTTTTTAATTAGAGGGAGTATAAATCATTCCAATGGTAACGGGCTCTAGCCCATCAAAATGTCAATATTTCTCTATTTAGTAACTCATAGAAATTGGATTTTCACTACCAGGGGGCGCTTCACGATGTTTAAATCGTTGCATCGATTTGGATTTGTTTGGATTTTTCTTGCACATCGTCGTGGTTTTGACTATGCTACGCCAAATTAGATTGAATTGTATCGAATGAAGAGTTGAAATTTTATGAGTGCAACTTTTCTGATATTTATAAATAACAGAAAAGAAATATGAAAGTTTTAGGAATTAATTTAGACTGCTGCGTTTAGCATGTTAAACAGAAAAAAAAATTAAATACATTTATGTTTTCATTAACTGCATTTTAAAGGCCAAAATTAAAATGAATTAGTTCGTGCTTTTACTTTTAATATACTAAACACCAAAATTAAGGAATACATGCTTCCATTTTTAGCATTTTAAACAATAAAATTAAAATTAATTAATTCATGCTCCTTCTCTAATAATGCAATGCTGGTAAAAGCAGGAAAAAAAATATATCCGATTAATAGATATTAATGAATATTGCCAGTTATGATTTGTTCATTGCCTACGCAATTTCAAGCTTCAATTATTAGTTGCCTCCAATTATTCAACAACCCCCAACAAAAACAACATCATGTTCCCCATTGATAATTAATTTTTACAATACATACAAACATACATACAAATTGATTATTAACCCGTTGCAATAGCATGCCCCTGCTCAGATTAAAGATGGTGCATCATTTTGAAGCTTTATTTATTTTTTTAATACCTACAAAGTGGTAACAAGATGTAGATAGAGTTTTCGGATAAATTCAACATAAAACAAACGATTACATACATTTATTTTTCGGAGCAGTAAACATAGCTTTTGTGTTAAGTGAATAAGTATGCATCGAATTACTTTTTCGAGTGCAAACGAGTGAGTAAAAAATCAACACTAGGATTATCAATACAATTCTCGAGCCTTCTTTGAGTTTTTGAAATCTTTCATAAACAGTGGGGATGACATCAGTTGAGTCCGCATCAGATTTTGTTTTTGCTGAAACTGCAGAGAAACTGCAAAGTGTTTAAAAGTAATAATCACTTACGAAAACAACGAAGTCCAAGGACGTGGCTGAAAACAGCTGTTAAAGACGTTTGTATTTGAATTATTTACGTGTCAGGCACTAAGTAGTATCAATCCAAACTCCTGAAAGGATTAAATCTTTAAGATTATAATACTTCGCCTAACACTAGCCTCCAGATAATTGTTTTCGAAATCGATAAACTTTCATAGCTTATTATCTTCAAATAACAACTAGGGAGGATATCCTAATTTCAAAAAAAAAAATGCATTAGTACTACTAATTCAAACTCTCTCTATATATACTAGATATCTTGTTCAAATATTTAATTGCTAACAAAACACTCTTTATTCATCCACTCGAGTTCAGATACATTTTTTATCATGTCAGAATATGATTTTGTTTTGGGGGATGAGGTTTTTGAATAAAAATTTTATTATCTGCACGAGCATCTCAAAAAAATCAGCTTTTAATAACGCGTTGCCATTACATTTACAAAATCTCTGATTTAAAAAAATTAAGTTAATGACTACGGCCAATAAAACCTAGAAAAATGTCGTTTTGAGCGCGTGATTTATGAAATGAAATGAATAGGAAATGTGAGATTTTTTTAAACAATCAATGCGAGACAAAGTTTTTTGGGTCGTTTTCAAATCTAATGTTACTGATTCGATGAAACAATTAAAATGAATAAAAATATAATTTCACTAGCACGAGCACGTGTAGTTCGGCCGTTCAAGATATTATGTTCTGCCTTGATAACGTGAAACATGCATAGCATAATTCATTTTAATCTTTTATTTAAACTTGTAGTGGATGACACTTGATTTTAATACAGTTTTTTTACCAATATTAATTCCTTGATTAAATTTTATTAATTTTTAATATTTTGAATAGCATTTTAGCAGTTTGCAATGAAAATTGAAAACTACAGGCAGTAGCTGGATCGGTAAAATCAATATTTTTCGCTTGAGGGTGAAGAATGCGAGTTCAATTTTTGCGAAAATCAATACTTTTTTGATAATTTTTTTACATTAATTGTAATTATTTAATAAAAAGTAACTAAAAAAAGGGTTTGTGTTTCATCATTATTTCCTATGTGCGCGGCATTTTCTTCGCTGTTTTTAAATTTTCGCTTCTCTCGAAAACCATTTGTGTGTTTACATTTAAACCTATAACCGCCTATAAGATGCGGGCGTAGCAATTCCGGTCGTAGAACTCGAAATGCTACAAACCAAGCTAATTTTCAATCTAATCGGACTTCACAGTAACATGAAAAACGAAATTGAAAGGATAATGGTATTATTACCACGTGCAACGCGTCATGTTAAAGCTACTTTCAGTGTTTCACGAGCGGTATTCAGTTACGATATTTCAACTGACTACAGTTCCTACCAATGTGCTGCTATTGGATGAACGAACTTACTCTGCCCACACTGTAAGGCACTAAAATACAAAAATGGAGCAAATGTGTTGCGCAAATGGCAAAGAATCCGAGTAATTTTTGTCGCATAATTCTTTGAGATTATATAAACTGTGAAAAACATTCTGTAGTGCATATAAGACTGCTTTCACCTCTCAAACTGTTTACTTAAAGACAAGCCTGGGTTCAGTAAAAAATTATTTTTTATATTAATTGCAGTTTCAAAGCTTCTACTTAAATTTAAAATTAAAATTTAGTGACACGGATAAAAATAGAGATGAATAGTACAATGAACAGAGCATCCTTAGGCCTAAATAATAGAATAGGTGAACTATATGACAATCGAAATTTAAAAATATTTTGCTGAAAAATCTTTTATGAGACCAAGTTACATAAAATATTAATTGAACATTTTAGCTGGCATTAATACCGGCTAACCAACTGGTCGCCGAAGGCAGCTAATTTTTAGTATAAAGATGAAAATAAAAATAAATAAATAAGAAAAATAAAATATGCTGCCAAAATTTTCAAGTTATGTGAAAACAGTAATTTTTTTTTTTAGTCACGTGGTGCCAATAAGCTGCAAGAAAGAACTCATGCTCTAACATTACTTATGTTTCAAAATCACCAACATTGATACAAGCGATATAACCTTCTCAAAACTAATCGAATTTAATTTTTTTTGAGACCAGATTTTATTTATTTATTTATTTATTTATTGTAAAAAAACCAGTTTAAAGCGTTTTTATTCAGTCACGTGACTATTAGATAAGGCATGCTTTGACATCTAGAATAGAAGGGTTTATTTTCATCTCAAAATTGGTCGAGCATCAAAACCTTTTTAGGCAGTTAGTAAAATTGAAAACAAATAAAAAATCTGTACATATAACTTTTGATACCTTGCCTCGTAGTTTCGTATTAATTCCCATTTACATCTCGGTACAGGCAACAGCTTCTTATGACTTTGCCATTTATTGGCCAGACAGGGGAATGGTGTACATTCGCGCCGAGTTGTAACTTTTTGTTAGCAGTAAGTCGCGAATTGTGACAACTTTCTTTATCATTTTCTGATAACTCTAAAAACAAAATTTCATGCCGCAAAAGCGATAAATCGCCAATTTTCCGCCCTTGCAATTTGTGGCTACAAAAAACCACACACCTAAACATCACGTTCATGATGATAATTATTGTTCTTAAAACTAACCCTCTGCGATAAAAAAAATGCTTCGAAATAAATCCTTAGTATAATATATTCACCAAATTATAAAAAGAACCCCACACAATCTCGGGTATTGTTCACAAGATTCTTTCTTCCAGTAAACGAAGAATTTATTAAGATCTTTTAATTTATACAGAGTAACCAAGTTCCGCGATAGAAGAGATATATCGATTACTATGTCGGCTGCTTTTTCATATCTTTCGCTTTCGAGTAAGGAAAAAATAAATTCTCTGTCGAAAAATGATGCACTAAAAAAAGGGGGGGGCGATGACAAAATTTAATCTCCCCGATACTCAAATACAGACTTTCATTGTAGACCGATAAAAATCAGATTAAAGAAGAATAAAACACCTTTTATCTATGATTAATATTCAATAACTGTGCGTAAAGATTACCGATTCAATATTGGTTTTATGAAATCTTCAGGAATTCGCAACCATTCAATGCTCCTTCGTTTACTATAAAAAAAAGATCTCCTTATACAATGGAGCTTTTCCGCCTTTCATTAACATATTCTTTCATCTTTGCAAAGAATAGGGTCCGTTTTATGTAAAGTTTCCCTTCATACCGCCTTCCTTTTTTAACGGAACAAAGAAAATCGGCTGCCGCGAGCAGGTGACTCGTGCTACGAGCAGATAAAAACAAAGATGGCAACAATAAACTGTAAAAGAATTAAATTTCAGTTTAGAGAAACCCAAGAAAAAAATCACTGAAGTTATATCTTGCAAGGAACAAAAAAAACTATTATTTCCAGATTATGATTTGCATGCAAGAAAACTATATTTAGTGGATGAATGTGGTAATGTAGAGACGTTATTTATTTATTTTCTAAAAAACAAGTAATATCATTGACCTGACTAAGAAATGACATATCTGAAAGGCACGAGTTTGGTTATTTTTCCACACACGTTTATGAAAAGAAGTTATATGTTTACAAATGATTGTTTGTGTATGTGTGAGCGTGAACGTGCACAATGTGATAAGCTGAAAAATATGAAATAAAAATTAATGATTAGAGCTAGGGGATGGATTCTTTAGCTTATATGGAAGATTGGAATTTACCAATGCTTTCAACAAAACTGTACTGCAGCAAGTTTCGGACAATTAGGAGATAGGAATACACGCTCGACATCAAAAAAGACAAATTTTTGATAGCTCTGTTCAGAGGTTATAGTGAACAAGTAATAAAAAAATAACTTTTTAAAATCAATTCCTACTTAAGTTACAAGGAAAAATTTATTAAGGTAGGAAAAATTTTATATTAGTTACTTTTTATTAAATAATAACAATTGTTTTTGTTCTCGTGTTCCGCTTTACAGTGGAAGGAGGGGTGCAGTAGCTTCTGAGGGTATAAATCCCTGAGTACCCCAGAGCAGAAGTCTGACTTCTAGCTCACATACGTTACAAACATTTTTTACAGGGCATTCATAACTTTCATTCAATCATTCACTGATCGTAATTTAGATCTGAAACAGAGAACGATCACTTCTGACCCAGTCTCTCCACATGGAGAACTTCGCAAGCCAAGAGATGCGTATCCAAAGCCCCACCAACCATTCTATCCGAGTCTAACAACTATAATTACTATAAATAATTGATCAAAAACTATACGAGCATTGAATTTCCAACGCCAACTGAGACAACCCAAAATGAGTGTATTTTCTACTCCAGTTGGTTTAACGCAATACAGGTTAGAAATTCTTAATTTTCTTTATTCTGTATTATTTGAATTCGAAAGTACTTCAAAATGAAAATGAGAATTGGAAAAATCGATTCATTAACAATGTTTGATTTTAAATGCGTCAAACATTATGAAAACAAACAGAATCGTTTGAAATTATCGGCGGAAAACATGTTAAGACTAACCGCATCAGTGTGAGGGGAAAACAAACTGAATTTTTTATTTATTTGGGTGTGGAGAAATGAAGATTTTAGGTGAGAAAGTTAGTTTTTAATTAACAAAATTGATGAAATAATATTTGGAAAAACTGTATTAGCATCAAATGTCTTCCACTACATTTAAAAAAATTTGTGGGGGGGGGGGGGCTAAAAGTAGAAATTGAAAAAAAGCTGTATGTTTTGATTTTTGACTCTTTTATTTTCTCGTATATGAGATATGGAAAAAGCATTGTAATTATCAAAAAAAAAAAAAAATCAAGCTCTAGAATTTGACAAATCTCCGCGCTTTAGATTTTCTTGGATTTGAAAAACATATTTTGTCTGTCCGTTCATTTGCTAACCTGTCTGAAACAAAGACAACATATAAACACTTTGAACTAGATCGATGAAATTCGGTATAGAGTCTTAACACTAAATACGTAGATTTCAATGAAATTGTGAGCAAAATATGTTCAGAGGAAGTCTGTTTGTACAACGTTTCGAAAATAACTCGATAACTACGGAAAGAAGAGAGTTAAATTGATAAAATTTGGTTCACAGATTTAAAATTTTTAGTAGAAACACTATTAATTTGGGGCCAAATCGAACAATTACTTTCAGAAACAAGTTAAATGTTAAGATTTAAATATATCAAATGTGGTTTACGATTTTGTGACAACTCTAATTCTTTGTCAAATGTTTGTTCCCACCGACATAGAAAAAGCAGTAATTACGAACTAGACAATCGATGTGCCAATAACTACCTTGGCAGTACTTACGCTTTAGACCGTCGCTGTGCCAACGGTCGCCAACCACTTAAAGCCAATTTACTTAGGTGGCCAGAGCTCTTTGATGCATTACACCGCCATTGTTTGACCGTTTTCATGTGTAAACTCCTTTCATGACCATTCAAACACTCATTTTTAAATAGAATAATTCCATAATTTTGGTAAAACGTCACTGCATCTTTTTAGTAGGAAGGCAAACCACAAATTTTAATCATTTTAACGAGTCAAAAAATCAGAACAGAAAAAACACTTAATGATATTCTGAAAAACTAACAAATGGTGGACGACACTTAAGGTTTGCACTATTTTTTTTTAAATAATGGTGGTTTTTGCCATTATTGGCGGTTTAGCAACTCATTGGCAATGCCTTCAAATTTGGCATTAAAGATCGACCGCTTAATACGCAAGTACTTTAAAATCATCTAAATTCCAAATTCAATTTTCCATTATTAAACCCATTTTAAAAACAAATTACCAAAAACCTCTTACTGCCACATGATAAATTCAGTAAAATTGATAAATTCATGCCAAAAGTCAATATGTCGTCACTAATACAAGGCGTTCTGAGGCATCTGTATAATAAAGTATGATTCAGAAAATAAATTTTCATTTAATATCTCAATCCCCCACCATAAAAGTTGCACATGAGCTTTCTTCCTTAAATCTTAAAATTTCACTTTTAGTGGATCCGAAGGGTTTACCAAAAACTTCTAATTCGGATTGGAAAAAGAAACCGAACTTGGTTTGTCCACAATCATTTCCCACGAGAGCCAAATCCTCCAACACTCTTTTCCATGATACCATGCAAGTATGCAATTTAATTTATACATATAAGGTAAGAGTTACTCCTGCACAGATTAAGTATTTAGAGGAATAGAATGACGATCGGAATCGGCACAGCGGTAGAGTCCCAATAGCTATCAGCAGAGATCATGTACAGCAGAAACAACGACCGATCGTCAAAATAGAAATAGCAGTTCATCTTCTATCAACAAAGCGAGAACCAACCAACATACTGGTAGTTAGTTCATTTGCTCGCTTACTGAATGCCTTTCATCAATGAACGGCAGTAAAAGCTAGTATTGTCTGTTCTGCAATTTCCTAACAGGGCGAAAATCTTTAGTGTACTATTTCTCCAAAGGATGCGTTTATTTTTGCAAACTCAGTCAAAAGAATGAAACCAATTACAGAATGGAAGGGGCAAATGCAGGAACTAACTTGAAGGAAAATGATAGCAAACTAATGATAGTATAGCAAGCTATAGTAGTATGATGTACCATCAACATCTGAAAACATGAAATTTATCTAAAAAATTTTATATTTCAGATGTGCTGAATAATAAATGCTAAAATGAATGGTTATGTTTTGTATTACAATATCTTTCATTGCAAAGTGTTTTTTTAGCGATTTTTCTTTTGTTAAATCTGATTAGAATGATTCCTTCCCTTCAAAATAAAGTCTAAAATGAAAAAAGAAAGGTCTAAAATAATAATGAAACAACATAAAACAAATTAAAAATATGTATATATAACTGATAATTTTGTCCGTTTTAATTCAAGTCTTTGAAGCAAAATTAAGAGAGTGTGATTTCAGTTAGTATAGTAGGTTTAAGAATTTATGTTACTCCAAATTTTTTTGTAAAACCATTCTTTTATTGTATATTAATTTCTTTAAAGCAAAAAGTAACATTGCTTACATCAAAATTATGCAAAAAGAAATTTGACTCATTTGCGCAGAGGTAGTAGAGTGTGTGGGAGCGGGGGTATCAGTATTTCATTTAAAATCTAAATAACTGGTATAAAAAATTTACCAGTTTTGCAATAAAATAATTCTTAATTTTACCCAAGACCATTGGGTTAAACTTCATATATATATATATATATATTTAAAAATTTATTTATATATATATATATATATATATATACATTTTAAAGTCTATATCTATTAAAGATCATATGCCTTAACAACTCTTGTATAGGAAAATTCTTGAATAACATATTTGTTGTGAAATTAAAAAAAAAATGAATCTGTATACATCTCAAAAATCTACACAAACAAAAACACTTACTATTACAATGTGGTAATTTTTTTATTATTAAATACATCCTCTATGGACTCGCAAATGTACAATTTTTATATAAATTTAAAATAACATTATTACACATACAACAGAATTATAAAAATTATATTCTTAGAATTTTTACAATGAACTTCAGAATTTAAGAAATAGTCCTCAAGCATTACAAGAAAAAATACAATTTTATTAATAAAGCACCATTTATTATTGGCATATAAACCATTTTTACTCGGCATTTTGAGTTGAGGAGAAACTAAAAATTGAAAGGTTTCATAACACTGCATTAATATAAATTAAATATTATAAAAAATAAAAGAAACTTATAAGATAAATAATTTTATGATAATAATTTTATATTAAAATCATAAAACACAAGTTCTAATTAAATAATATGATAAGTACAAAAAGATTAAGCCCATATAGTATTTAATAATTAAAACATAAAATACAGTATAAAATTTTAATATTGTTACTAAAAACACAAATCTATTATTAAAATTTAAAATATACAAATATATTATAGAAAAATTGTGTTTTTTGTAAAACATTTACATTATCATTTATTCATTCATTATTTATTAAATATTATTTATTTCATACCATTTATTTAAACATTCATATAAAATGAAAGCTTTTATATATAAAACTGATATTACTTGTTTTTGTTCTGTAATAGCAAAAATACTCCTTTAAATATAAATTGAAACATTTTTTACAGTAATCAAAATGAATAATTTTGTATCTTATGAATATAATTTGTTCCTAAATTAAAATATTCAATTATCTATTTACCAAAAGTGAAATTAATCATTCATTAAAAAAATTATTGAAATCAGAAATTAATTTATTATTATTGATTAACATTCATGGTTTAAATATATTTGAATACAAGTTTTCATTATTTCCAAGACAAAAATCATTATTTAGATTCTTATTAAGTTATGATCAAAGTAATTACAAGATATTTTTACATCAAATCAAAATTAATTAAAACCAAAAAAAAGTAAGAACTTCAGCAAAATATAATATGATACTGAAATGAAAGAGGTTAAAACAAATTACAGTTCTTTGTAATTAATAAAAATAGCATAATGAAAAAAGTTTATCTACACATATAATTTCTTAACCATATTTCACTTTCTGTTTTTTACAAATACGAAAGAGTTTAATTACAAGTAAAATAAAATATGCTCTTTACGAGTTACAATACTATCTACAATATAAGGCACAGAATGGCACTGTATTTACAAATATCTGAATAGTTTTTATTTTAAGTATTATTTTATTAGAAAACATCATACAGGCACAGAGATATGTGATTGAATACGTATACGAAGAAGTTGATTGTTACATACTCACATCCAAGTGTGCATATTTTGATTTCAAAAATAATTGTTTTTAAAAGTATATTCAAAATTGTGTAACATGTTCACTAAAAATTAACACATAATTAGCATTTTAAAAACTACGATTACATTTGAAAAGAGGGATAAAAAAATTTCCAGTGTAAGAATTAATAACATTATTAACATTTAAAAAAAAGCAATCAAATTTATAAATTGAAATTAAAAAAATTATCAGCAAAAATTTATGTATCATTATGAATATAAAATAAATGCATTAGAACAGCTATACTTTGTATGAAATAAAACGCTTGTTCAAATAGGTCATAATGAAATTGTTAATACATTTTTTTCAAACCTGATTAAGTCAAGTATTCTGTCCTTTCAAAATGGGAATTAAAATACTACACAACATTAATAATTAAAAAAATATATATCTTTTAAACTTAAAAGTTTGAGAAATCATGTTTTCAGAAAAATCCTTTTAAATATTTTAACAACTTAGCTTAATTTTTTTAAATATCTCATCTATATAAAAAAAAACATTTTGTTTCAAAAATTTAGTTAAACAATGTATCAAAATAATAACTTGGTTCTTTTGTATTATCTTAAACTTCTGTAGATTTATTTCAGTTACTGTATAGCAAATTATTTTTCATAATTAAATATGTTTCAATTTAAAAAGCTACGTTTAAAATTTAGAAATTACAGCAGACAAGAAGGATTTATAAAAGCATAAATAATACAACAAGGGGGATATTACAATAAAATTAAAATATTAAGACATCTCTCTGAGTATTTATCCGATATGGATATCCTTCTCTTCAAAAAACAAAGTTGTAATTCTCATATTATAAATTTCCAAAGATGTTCAATAAAACATCACTGGTGAATAAATTATTCCCTCAAATTGACACTGTTTCTAGTGATAATCATCCATTTCATTAGAATACAAGAAAGTGAAATGTTAACAAAATTAATAAGCATATTGTGTTTCAAAAAATTAGTTAAATATTCAAAAAAATTTAAATATGTAATATAAAACAAAACATAAAACTTAAAAAGTATTTAATAAAACAAAACTCATAAAACATGGCTAAAAAGACTGAGTTAACGTTCAGACACGAAAGCACAAAGTAAAACTATTAAAAGCACTCAGTCATTTTGTGATTTAAAAAAAGTCAGTACAGCTACAATCCTTCGAAAGAGAAATATATAGACGGGATTATCGAATAGTTTTCAGTTGGCAGTACTTCATATATATATATATATCACATTTTCTTATTCTCCGTAGATTTATTGGCTCGACAAAAAGTCCAGGAATAAATGACATTTCTTCGACAACTTATAAAAAGTTAATGTTCATCACAGCAAGTAAAATGCTAACATCATTCACAATATGGCAGGTTAATCAAAATTTCTTTTTTAAGTTGAAGTTCCATATTAGCAGCAAATGGTATACAAAAAATATTTTTGTCCAGTTTCTTGAAGTATAAACTTCTGTAAAGAATAGCTGCCTTTTTAATTGCATAGCAAATTTGTTGAACAGACACACAACCATTATTGTTTGGTTTTCTTCCATGTTGATGTAAAGCTCTTTACATGTATTCTTTTTCATGTGTAGGAGCCGGCTCATAACCAGGCTTTTTCCTCTTGAAAAATCCACACTGAAAAGGAAAACAGGTAATATTAGCAAGTGAATCTTATATTAATCTGATAATTTATTTTTATTATTAATTGACAATTCTTCTTAAAATACTTACAACCAATAAAATAAAACTGTAATATAATTAAAAAGTAAATTAATAAAAAATTTAAAATGTAAAATAACAATAAAAATTTAATAAGTGTTTTTCCATCAAACAATATTTAGTTCTTATATATAAATAAATTTCCATAAGATGAAATTACTAAACATAAAAATTACAAATTGTAAAATAAATTAATGAACAAAATTGAAAATGTTAATGAACAATAAACAATATTTAGTTATATATAAATAAACTTCTATAAGATGAAATTACTAATTATAAAATAAATTAATAAAAAATGAACAATAAACAATAAATAAGTACAGTTCAATAAAACAATATATATATAAATAAACTTCTATAAGATGAAATTACTAAATATAAAATTTGCTAATTATAAAACTTAAAATCATGTAACTGAAAGGTAAGACTATAAATAATTCTTAAATTAATTGTCTTAATGCATCTTAATTTTTAAATAATATAATTTTTTTTAAAAAATTGAAAGATCGAAAATTTAAGTATTAGTGCATTTCTATAAATACAGATTTTTTAAAAAATAAACATCCTATAAAAATACAATGATTTTTTAAAAATATATTATAAAAATTAAAATAGTAAAATGATATAAAAGAAAAAATCAACACATATGAATAAACTAATTTTCTGTTATCACATATTAACTTTCAAAATCCAAATATTGTTTGAATTTATCATTAAAACTAAAATATGAAAATTAGCAATATTTTTAATGTATTGTGACAAAACATATTTTTTAAAATAACTATGCAATTTACAAAACAAGGATTTATGTATTATTTTGAAATAAATAAATAAAAACATAGAATAATTTAATAGTAAAAAGTTATGCATAAGCCAAAATATACTTGTTATTACATATTCACTTACAAAAAGCAAATACTATTTTAAATATCAAGCTGCAATAAAATTCAGTGTCATATTTTCTAAATAATGATCTAATTAAAGTCAGCATACAATGTAACTTTCCAATATGCTTAAGTTATAAGCCAGACAAACAGTTAATAAAGTACTTAATGGCATAAAAGTTACATTTACAATGCCATTAAAATTATTATATATTCCCTTACAATGCCATTGAAATTATTGCAAAATTCCATAATAATAATAAATTAAGTTTACAAATATTAAGCATAATGAATCTGGCAACATTATACACTCTTTTATTCCTAACATAAATATCACAGATGATTGTCCTATATTGCTTACTGTTAAAACAATTAAATACAAGTTACAGTTAAATTTTTAAATTTTGATTTTAAAATTTTAAATTTTGCAAATGTATCAAGCAATATTTATTCTTTTACATATAAAAAGGACATTGTAAAATAACACAGTTATTGAAGATCAAGATAATGGCAGTACGAATGAGGAATAAAAATCTTATAAACTCCAGTAAAAAGTCTACTATAAAAAATGTCATAGGTGCTATAAGAAAAAAAATTTGAAGTGAGATTTCCTTTGATTATAAATAATGCAAATGCCTTTACTTCTGGCAGAAAGTTTTGAAAAACTCCACACACTTGAAGATTATTTATTTCATCTTATTTTAGTTTTATTTTGAATTTGTTCAATTTCCCCATAATATTAATAGACAGTATTTGCAATTAACATACATTTTATTTAAATAAATTCTATTTGTTATGCATGATACATTTTCATAATTGTCAATGCAAATTATTTAAAGGTTGTTATTTTATTCAATTATACAAAAACTGAATTTTAATTCTTGTATAACTATTCTCAGCATTCAAAATATAGGTTTAATTCTAAGATAATAAAAATCAATATAATTTTAAATTTTTATTAATAGCATAAAATGAAACATGTTTATAAAAAAAATAATCAATTCACATTTTTTTTATAATTAAACTATACCAGAGGGAGTTAATTATCAATAAATACAATATCAGGCATCTATAGATATGTAAGCACTCATGCAAAACATAAGAAACTTCAAACTCTTATGTCCAAATGACAAAACTGTTGACATAAAATTGTAATGTTTGTGCATGCATGAAAATAAATTTGTTTATAAATAAAAGATAGCTGTTGTACATTAAAAAACAGGCACATTTAAAACTAAGCTCTAATACATATTCCAGACTGATTTTATTTACAAGAGCAATTAATTCAATGTATTTTAGATCAACCAAAATTCTATTTAATATGTGTATAAGTATATTTTCCCAATTGAGTGTTCAGACAAATTTTTGACAAACACTTAAGGATTAAATTTTTTAAAAGATTGTAAAACTAATTTTGAGTTTCCAGATAAATGTTGTCATTTCTCAGAATAAAAGTAAAGTTTATTTTAACAGTTATTTAAGTGACATAAAAGAAAAGTTGAAGTAGGAAAAAAGTATTATTCGTACCTTCCACAAAATGATAATGAGTATAATAAGTAAAAGAATTCCAGCACAAGCAGCAAGTATGATGATCCATAATGCTACTTCTTCTGTTTTCTGATACAATGCATTATCTGGATATGCTTTTGTCTCAGCCTAAAAGAAACAGGGAAAAAATTTGAAAAATGAGGGAAAAAAATTATACTTAATTTTATGTAAAATTAAGTGCCTTTCATCAATCCATTGCTAACAATCAATATTATATATTATTATTTTGTCAATGGATATTATCTATTGTTATTATAAATAAAAGTGGTATTATAAATAAAAGTGGTAACCATAATAAAAATTGTTGACAAAAAACTTATTATATAAACCAAAAATCAATACACCAAAATGATTTTATTTTAATGCAGATTTATTTCTTCTTCTTCATACTTAAATGAATTATAGACAATTATATGCACTGATATTAATATTAGTTCTAAATAAATTTAAAGGATTAAAATTTGAAGCATAATATTATTAATTAATGATAAATTCTTTTAAATCAATTGAAATACTTCAAATAGCAAATTAAACAACCAAAAAATGAAGAATTTTAAAAAAGAAAAATTATTTATTTGTAAAGATTAAAGCAATACTTACAACTTTAAGAATAAATATTGCTTAGAAGACCTAACATTGACCC
>JAOUZG010048027.1:1432526-1443088 GCA_026289955.1 Argiope argentata
GCAACACATAAATGATCTGGTATAGCTGATTATGATTTTCTGATATAAGATTTAAGAAATATAACACATTTTTAGGAACATTATTTATTAGTTCGTTATTTCACATAACTTTTTAGAAAATGCCTCATACGTTTTTATTAATTTTAGCGATATTTTTTATAACAATTCAGTAAAACTGTAAAATAAAAAGTTATTAATTTGTATCAGATCTGAAGGATAACTAAATAGTTATGAAACAAAACCTTCCACAATATCACCCCTAAACATTCTGGCATATTCATTAGTAAAGGGGTTATTATATTCCTGCATAAAATTATGGACCTTAGGTAGGACTGCAAATCCCTTGCACAGAATAGGCGAAGATATGAATTTAGCATTTTTACTTATCATGTAATTCTTGATAATATGTTTAACAATTAAGCTGACTTTTAGCAATAGGTACCTGAAAGATCAAAATTGTATCTTAGACATTGCTTCCTACAGACTGAAATCAAAACCAGACACAGAGCTATAAATGTAATCAAAAAATCATATACCAAATTTCATACATTTAAGTCAATGTGTTTTTGAATTATCACATTTATATGCTTTTGAAAGTAGAAATTAAGAGTCAACCGCTAGTTATCTTTGAAGTTTTAATAGGTATTTACACTATAGATGTAAAATCTTGTAGTAATCCTCTTAATTTATATTTAAAAAGCTAGAGAGAGAGATTTCCCATTAACAGATTTTAGTCGAAATCTGACAGAAATCTATAAATTGGACATAAGCACTACAAACCAAATTTTAGTAAACTTCAAGAATTTTTTAGTTAACTTTACCATAGATAGAAGTGAACAGACGTAATGTCAAAATGAATTTGGACCAGATATATAATGAAATTTGTGAAAATCTTGTTTGAAAATTCTGATTATACAATGTTCTCTATATTTCATAGAAAGTAAAATATAATAAAAGTGACCTTTCCATTGCTTGTTTCAACACATTCTAAGAATAATTAATCAAAACCAAAATAACTACATATATGAAAATAATGTATGTCTTAATTTGATAGAATTGTTTGAACCTGTGATCCTAACTTATTAAAAGATATCGAAAATCATAAAATTAAAAATAGACTTTTTTTGTATCTGATACCAAGAAATATAATCGGTTTGTACTTTTAATTCTAAAAATTTAAGAAAATAAGCTCTTCAGTATCCTAACACATTATAAATATTAGGATTTAATGCATACCTACTTATTTAAAAGAAGGGGGAAAAATATTAAATTAAGATTTTAATAATTTTTGTTTTTGAAGTAACAAATCAAGGCTGTTTTAGTTTTTAAAAAAACTCACAAGTCAAAACATACTCTTGTATCAGCAGCTTTGTTTGAGTGCATCGGTACATTATAGCTATTTGGCAATATGATATCTTGTGTAGGTTAAACACCCATAGCCATGAAAAGTATAAATGTTTCGTATTATCAATATATTTTTACCCTAAAGTTCAAAGCTATATTACTCACCAAATTAACAACTTTTACAATTTTGCCTTCCATTCTTAATTCTTGAGGTTCTACTCCTCGTTTTATTCTTTTACGATAAGAGCTAGCTGAAGCTAAGCGCAATTCTTCAGGATGTCTCTGAGAAAAGAATAAAAATAAATGAACAAAAGAAAATTTCAATGAACATTTATTTATATACATTCATTTATCAGCAAAATTAGGTTACATCAATCAAGTTACTTACTTGAAGTTTCAATGGATTTAACTGTGCAGGATCCAATTCACAATAGCCATTGCCAATAATCTAAATAAACAAAAAATAGACAGCATTTTTATTTGTTGGGTTTATCAATTTGAACAAAATCACATTGCATAAATAAAATAAAAAATTGGAATTTTAATTTAATATAACAATATGCAGTTTTGAAACAAAATACAGGCAATTTTGGAAACAAGAAGAAAATTAATTACATTCAAGTGCAACATACTCTAGTCTGTATTAAATTAAAAAAATATATATCCAGTCCAATAATTGTGAAGGGGGGGATAAAGCTTTGATTGTTTCACTTTATATAAGAATATTGAGATTATAAAGACAGTAATTAACTATATGAAATATAAATTACCTCTGGATTTTCAACAATATACAGCAACCACTTTCCATGTTCATATGTTCCAATAGCTTCATAAGGCCAGGACACAACCACTTCAACACCAGTTGCCAACCAGGGTCCATGATTAATAATCTACAAATTAGCAGTAAATGTAATAAAAATTTTACCAGCATTTAATTTAATAAAATTTATTCTTTTTTTTAAATTGATTTTCTTTCTATCTTTTTAATCCTATTGTGAAAGGTAAACATGTAATAAAAATCTTATTATTTTAAATAGAAAATTAAGAAAAATTATCACTTGACAGAATCACATAGACAGAGAAAAAGGTTAAAAAATATATAATGGAATAATAAATTGCTGAAACATTTCTGAAACTTAAATGTCAGTGTTTGATTTTGAAAATACATTCATTAATTTGATCACAAAACATGTTACTCAAAAATAGTGGGAATCATCTCAAATTATGCTGAAATAGAATTTGGCATCTTCACTTTTTAAATAATGTCAATAAAATAAAAACTTTAGTTATACTTTTCTTAGAATTAAATACAAAACAACAACATTTGAAAAGTTAAAATTAAATAATTTTTAAAAATTCAAAGGTATTTTATGAAAAAAAGGTTTTAAAAGTATTTACTGACAGAATAATGTGTATATAACAATGTCATAAAAGTTGATAATATAAACTTTATTTCATTTTATATGGTAAATAAATGAGAAGTTAATTTTGCAAAAAAGAATTTAATAACAATTGGACTGTTTATTGTTATATTATAATAATACAAGAAATGGATTCCTCATTTAACAAAGAAATTTTGTATTGTGGTGTGTGTGTGTGTGTGTGTGTATATATATATATATATATATATATATATATAAGTTAAATTTTAACAAATATATTTCACATAAGCATTTTTTAATTATTCTCTTCACTATTTATTCCTTTGGCTACAAAGTTGACAAATCAAATAAGAATCAAACATTTCCTAAAGAAAAAAATTTATTCATTCCAATTTATACATTTTTTCCAAATAATAAATTCCAATTTACTCCAGTTTATTTCTTTTGTATAGGATAATTAATCTATTTCCCTAAAACTGGACCATTATTGTTTATTCATTTATCTGATTATAATATTTGATATATGTTCTTGCATATTCATCCAAATTCATAATTTAAAAATACACAGAAAAATATTAAAAATTAAAACATTATTCATCTTATTTGACAATATCTCATTGTTTTAACAGCAAAAGGCTAAATTATCCACAGTATTTTATATCATGTAATTGATCATATTTCCAAATAAAAAAAAACATTTCCTTCCCATTAATAAAATCCCATAATAAAGATTACTCACCAATTTTAGTGAATGACAGGCTAAGCTATCATTATAGAATAAGTATAACTAACTTAATTAATTTAAGTCATCACCAACCAATATCTCAACTGAGTACAATTATATTTCTTTTCCATGACTAAGCTTTTCCTTGTGTTTTCCAGTAATTATTCTTTTTTTTAACAATTCATAAAGCATTTTGAAATTCCTAAACAGTTTCTCAATAAGCATATACCTTTTACCAATTTCAAAATGAAAAATTCAACTTTTTAAAAAAATTTGTTCACCTATTATTTTCAAAATAATGCTAATAGATATGCCTGCAGAAGAATTGTTTTTTTTCCATCACTTTACAGCATTTTTACTGTTACTTTATAATAAAGTTATTGACTTTTTAAATATAAAAAGAGAGGTGGTGATTTCCTACTGATTTTTCACCAATCCTTCTTCATAAATTATTTAAACTATTACATTTTACATTGCATCTATCTCAATCCAATTATTAGTAAATAATTTTAAAGATTTGTAAAGAAATATATACTTTAAATTAATTTCGATGTATTCATTTTGACAATTCTAAAGAGGTATTCTTAGACTTCCCACATCGTTTCAAATCATGAACAAGAACTGACAAAAAACCACATTCCTCTTTCCAACATTCCACGCCACACCCGATTTAGAATGTATATAGAGGCCAAATCACATTAAGATGAGTTTCTGAGAATTTCCATAGAATAAAAAAGAAAAACAATAAAAAATCAAAAGAAAATACACACTACAGCAGAAAGCATTACCTCATAAATGTGAACAACTTCACTGCCAACATCATCAACATATACAGGAACTTTACTTGAATCACCACCATAAAATGCTTGTTCTGGCTGAGATGCTCTACAGAAAAAGAAAAAAAAGTATGATTTAAAATGATCAAAGTAAATGAATGCTATGATATTTGGGACATTCACATCACTACATATGAGAATAAACATACAAATTTAAAGAGGAAGATATTATCTGTATTTTTTTAATGAATGATATAGATGTTGCTTTATCAAAAGAATTTTATCTTTCTCATCAGATGATACATAAACTGAACCTGTAAACTATGGAGATTTCACAGTACCATAGAACTAATTTATCTAGCCTATAACCAAACTTTCACAAAGTATTGCATGAGTTCTAAAGCCGGAATGTTAAGTTTGACCACTTTATAAAGATTACAAAGTAAGGGGTTGATACCAAAAAAAAAATGATTTAAGAGATAGATTTATATTTTTGTTGAGTACACAAAAATCGAACTAATGAAAAACTTTCTGTAGAGTCCTTTATAATACTTTTTTTAAAAAGTAAATGTTCAGTAGCTTCCCTGGTTCTAATGCAAATAATACAGTTTCAGTTTTTAAAAATATATGCACAATAAAAAGTGAACACAATAACATAAGTTCTAAATATTCTGTGAGAATTATGAAAAATAAAAAGTTGTTTAAAAAAGAATTAGACCAAATTTGTTCACTGCAGTGCTAAATTTAATTTGTGTATACAGCCTTTTTCAACAATATAGTTTAATAAAACATCTTTCTAGAACCTATCATTTATATCAGACCTATTTGTGAAATTACAATAATTTACACCGAAGTGTTGATGATATATGAAGGTATTATTCAATCAGGATCACAGAAAGAATAAAAAATTAATAGCAATTTTGCATGCAATGGGAAGTAAATGCAAGATCACTTTATTAATAATCTGAATATTATCAATCACAAGATAAATTATCAAGATTTCTCATTCTTTCTAAGATAGTCTATTAGATTTCTAATCACCCTTCCTTAAATGCACATAAAATACAATAGAGAAGGGAAGATGTTACCTAAGTTGGAATAAATAAAACTATTTAATTAATTTGCTCTTGACATTAAAGATTAGACTTTGTACGGTTTCTATGATATAGTCTATTCCTTGCACATTTATGTTATAATTATTTAATATACTGCAGATTTAAGATTAAGATATTACTATGGATTAATCTTATTCAAGAATAAATATTTGTGTGTTCCATTTTCCATTGAGTTTCTACTAATTATATATATATATATATATAAACTTACCCTCTAATTTCAAGTTCAGCTAACTTAACAATACTTGCTTCAATTATGGTATCGTCTCGGCTTTCAGCATTTTCGTCAACACTTGTACTGAAATTGGCAAATTCATTGTGAGAAAAATAAGATAGAGAAATATTAATATAATTTATACTTTATTAAAAAGGAATGTAAATACAAAAGAATTCTCAGTATTTATTTTTACTTACGTATTTACTTTAACACTCATTTTAAGACTTCTATCATCTGCAGCAACATCTTTAGGATTAAATCTTATAAGGAGTTCAACCTGAAAATATTTTAATAAATTAGGGAATAATTAAACAGGGGTCAGTAATTATAGAATAGCTTATTGAAAAATACAACAGTGATAAAAGAATAGAAGCAGAGAATTTATACTAAAGGCTGTACATTAAAAAAATGACAGATATACATAAACATTTAAATATTAAAAATAAGAAATAAGAATATTTTATTTTTTCAGTTTTATAAAGAATTGTCAAATTATACTTAAATTATAAAATTTGATGAAGTTGCTTAGTGTATAACAGAAAGATGTCTTTATTATCAGATATAGTAATATTTTTTCTAGCATAAAATAGACATATTTTATATATTTTCCAGATTTACTTCTTAAAGAAAAACTCATCTTAAGGTTGGCAAAGATATTTAAATAATAATAGTAATAAATTAATCTTGGACATAAAGCATTTGAAAGTTTCTAGAAGTGTGCAAGTGTGTATAGCGTATCTGTTAATTTATATCTTAATTCCCTTTTTTTAATATGAAGCCAATCCATGCTACTTTAGTAAAAATCTTATTTTTTAATTAAAATTCCACTTTTTTATTTAATTATTTTAAAAAGGAATTCTAAAATAATACAGATTGATTAAGTTCTCACACTGGAAGCAAAAAGAGTAAGGGGAAAAAAATGCCTGTCTATGACATAATTTCAAAGATACCCAAGATTTCTTTTCCTAAATAAATAGGAGTCCTATTAGAATCTATCAGTAACACCTTAAGGAGAAAATTTCAAGCACTCTCCTCTAGAGAAAAGACATATTTGTTGAATGGTCATTCCATTGTACAAATTATATACTTCCTTGGAAAAATAAACAGAATATTGAATATTATATATATACATAATGATATTTTAAGTACTAATTTAAATCCATATTAATTTCCTAACTTTCAGTTTAATTTAGCTCATATTAACTTTATTCTAAAATATTATCTTTAATTCCAGATCCCATTCCACTTTTTCTATTTAATTAATTCAAGAGAAGCTTTGTAAGATGCTTTAGTCAGCATTTCTGCCCTACTGAGTGAAAGGAGGGAAATGCTGATTGAAAATACTTTTTAAAAGATCCCTGGGTTTCACTCATCAGAATCAGCATGTGTAAAAAATCTCAACTGAAATCTCATTATAAACACTGTGAAAAATGTTTTCTCTATCAAAATCTTATAAATTTAAGAGCAGAATAAATGATTTTGTTTCTTTACATTCTTTTGCTTTAGCACCACGCTGTTAGCGGACGTCCATGCCTCTTGTAAATAAAGCATGCCTCTCCAGGCGAAAATAAAACAAACTTAAAAATTCAACCTGTATTCTAACTGACATCAGCCACGACTTTGCCTTCAGATTCACCAAAAATTATGTGGTTACATATTATCTATATAATATGTAACCACATAATTGTTTAGCTTGGGCAAGGCTGAGATCATGAATATTCAGAAGTTTACTTTCAACATCAAGAACATGGACATTATTATATTTTATAGTATAGAAAAGGAAAACAAGAATTAATTTTAGATTTATTTATTTATTTTTGCTAATAGACTTTTATATTTCAATTGCCTTAAATTTATATAATTCACGCTACTTAAATTTAATATGCAGCCCTTGAAGATAAGGCATGAAATTTAATTAAGTGGAAGGTCTAAAATGTTTTAATGTGTTAAAACTTATTTTAAAGAATTGAACTTTCTTAACTTAAAGGTATATGTAATATTTATTTTATGTAAAATTAATCCTAGCTGTTAAAACTATGGCAATAAAATAACTTTTTAATGTATATCACAACCATTACAACTGACAACCCTCATTTATGATCTTGATATTACAACATTTATCCTACAGGAAAAAAATATGCAAATAGATTTCAATATTACCTCACTGGCTTTCAAAGGGTTCCCAAGTTCACATTTTGTAACTGTTGAATTGAAAGGAACACATTCAATTTGATCACCTTTCTAAAAGAATATAATTTTCTAAGTCAGTATACATAAGTATTGCAAAATTAGTAGTAATATGTATACATTTAAAAAGCTCAAAAAAAATTTATAATGAAAGTCTTTAAAAAGAGATTGAATGGATTGAACATTTACTCACTACTACTCTCTTCCCCACATAGCTCAGGCTAGCAGGATGGAACACATACAACATAGCATCATAAGCAGGCTCTTTGGAATTAGTAACTTTCACAGATAAAGCTAACTGTTTTTCACCCAAATACAAAATGGGTTTGCCTTGTTCATCTCTATTTTAAAAAATACCAAGATAAAGACTAAATACCAATAAAAAAATAATGCATGTGATAAGAAATAACGAAAATCATATATCAATCAATGCTCAAACATTTGAAATAATTTATGCCTTTCTCAAGCTTATTTCTTTAATAGCCAATCCCAAGTTAAATTCGATAGCCGCTTATTTCATAGCAATACATCTTAACAGACTCAAATATAATTGGAAAGCAAGATAAAAAAATTCTTCTTAATTATAAAAAAAAAATTATTTATGTAAAAATATTTATTTAACTTGCTCAACCAATAAAGTCCATTTGATGTAAAAAAGCTTTCTAAACCTAAATTGATAAACAAATAAGAAAATGAAATTTAAAAAGTAAGATTAATTATTAAGCAAATTTTAATAATTTTTTTAATCTACTATGTTTAAATTACATTAACTTATTAATGTTGGTGCTTTTTTTAAATGGCTAAGAAAAACCTCTTCATTATTATATAGGTTACCCCACTTTGGATTGAAACTACAGCTAATATAGTCTAAATATCAGTTAATCTATAACAGTATATGAAAAGAGATTGAATACAACAATTGATTTCCACTTTCTAAATTATTAGATACTCAAGAATTGAGCTATCAAGGAATCTGCTATTACATAATCTTATGGTTAACCAAGTTCAGTCAAAAGTCCTCAGAGAAATGTTTTTAACCTATTACAAATTAATTAATATATATAACATTTCTGCAAGTTCAACAACACAGAAGACAATCAAATTAATATAATTAAATTAATAATTTCTACTTTTTGATTTACCTTCTTTTTTAAAAGTTTTTAAAGGTTTTTTAAAAGTCATTGGTTTCATTTTCTTTTATAATGTATACCAACATTAGATTTTCAATATTTTTGATGTTTTATATTTTTTTTAGGTGTGTCTATTTCTACATCTATGACTACTCAGAGCTTTCGACAATAATTTGAAAAAGTGAACTAACTTTATTCAGAAGGCAATTGTATCAAGATTTCAGATACAAATATAAAAAATACGATAAAAATTAATTAATTTAACTAATTTCAAACAATCAGTTATCAACAATTTAATATGCAACAATGAATGATCATAAGAAAACATTATGTCAAAGAATTAATAGTTTAAATTTACCTTTTTAAATTGATGTCAACCACAACATCTAAGGCACTTTCACAAATATCATTAACTCCACAATCTTTTAAGAATTTTGCCTACAATAAAAATGGCAAAAAAAAAAGTTAAAAAAGCAAAAAAAAAAAAAAATCAATGAACTATCACATTTCTATAATATTTAAAATTACATACTTCAAAGATTCTCGAAGCCTCTTTTTGATTCAGAATTGGATACACATTTACATCTGGCAATACATCACCTGGTATTGGCTGAAGTGGATCTTTTTGGATAAGTGAATAGGTCAATTTAAACTGGACAGGATTTTGTATATCACTCTTATCCTGTAAAACATTAATACTACCAAATGAGATGTTACTAAAACTAAATATTAATAATACCATATGAAAGTATTAAATCAATTCTCTTTAATTTTTCTAGCATTCTCTTACTAAAGTAACAAATTAAAATAAAATGTGTTTTGATTTATTTCTATTCCATACAATACTGATGATCAAAGCAGAAAAAAATGTTAATCTTTTATTAACATTAAATGTTAATCTATTAGATAATTAATGAGCTGAGTAAAAAAATCAACAATAAATTATCATTAATCATAACGAAAATGAAACCTTACATCAATTAGATAATACAAAAAAATCAAATAATAGAAAAGAAAAAATTATAAAAAAAGTATATAAATCTCATAATACATTTTTAAAAAACTTAAAATAGTATTTACAAAATTATGAATTTATAATTTTGTTTCTGAAAACTTTTGAGGCATTTCAAATTTTAAATGACATATTCCAAGACTTAAGAGTGAAAAAATGTTTGAGTTATATAAATAAATAATGACTTGCAAACACATTAATACTTACTTTTAGATACACAACTTCTTCAGAACAATGTTTTCTATTGAAAGAGCTGCCCTTCATTGTAACCTCTTTCTCAACTATATTTGGTGTGTCACTGCCCAAAGAAGATTTAAAACGAACCCTATAATATTTTCTTCCAGTGAAAGTTTCAGCTTCAATTTTGTATTTCAATTTCAGAGCATCAAATGTTGACAATGAAGTGGAATTGAACTGAAAGCATGCCTCAAAAGAGAAACTAAATAAAAGACAAAATGCTATATTAATAAGGCTTGAATAAACATGGTTGCTCTTCTATTAAAGCAGACCCAATTATCAATAACATTTGCTCACAAGAAAGCTGTCACTAAGATTTTGTGGATTTGTCTGAGGATCAGTTAATAGTAAAGGACCAAAAAATGTAATAAAGAAAATGCAAATAACATTTGAATAATTTAAATTAAATAAATAATTTGAAGTTTCTTTAATCAATAA
>JAOUZG010048027.1:1443488-1475983 GCA_026289955.1 Argiope argentata
AAATAGATTATATTATCAATGATGCAAAATAATTATTTTTAATAAATCTGCACTCTTTAGGCTAGAATCCCTTCCCTTTAAAAAAAATGTCTGAATGTAGAGCCAGCGAAACAATAACCAACAAGTTAATATATAAATCATGAAATTTACAGTTTTTACAAGAAAATTAAAGATAACAATAAAATATTTTATGAGAATTTTGAACGGAAGCCTGCCAATCTATCCATTCATGTGCACATGAACATAATAACTAAAAAATGCAACAACCTGAGAAGCAAAATTTGGTGTATGAATTTATCATTCCAATTGCAGATGTTAGACTAAATCCATCAAAGAATAGATTGCATGTTTTGTTTTCACAAATGTTAACACAGTAATTCAATAATATAACAAGCATAACAAATGATTTTTAGTATGTGGTCTTCCCTATAATAATAAGAAAACTTATAGGAAACTATTGCATATATTTTTTTAAAAAAATGAATTGCATATTAAATTATATATTCAATAAGTGAAAGGGAATTCTGAAATTCAGACTAAAATAATATAACTTTATTAATAAGCTCAATAAAAAAGTTTCATAGCATATAAAAACACAATAAAAATTAAAGAGATTACTCCTATTGGTTCTAGTAGGTTTAGCATAAATGACTTTATACTAAATTTAATCTTAATATAATTTATGCAAAAAAAGGCTATACAAGTTTTCATTTTAATTATGAGCTATTACTAAAATCTTTATAAATGGGCATAACTTAGTCTAAAAAATATTTTATGTATAAAGAATTATATTTTATAATCTTTGATTCAATAAAAGTACTGCATATAAAAGCTATGAATTCAAAACTTTTATGCAATCCTCTAGTCCTGTAAATCATATTTAGTACAATATTCTTGACACACCATTATTTTAAATTAAAAAATTTCTACTCTCCTTAGATTAAAAATGACAGTGTTATGAAGTATTATTGGCATGTTATTATTATAGATAACTTCGGAACATATCAAAGACAGTCAATATAAAGATAATCTAAACCACAAATTTTTTTTCTTTTAGACAACTGTTGATTACTTAAAAATTATTGCAATTCAAAGTTTTAAAATTCTTCCTATTTTAATTGCAAATGGGTAAAATATTTTTCATATTATATTTAATAGGATAAATAGGACTAAAAATGATTAAGACTTTAAATTTTGTAATTTTTTCAGTATCAAACTTGTTAACAGTAACAAAAATATAATTCTTATCATTTAAAGAATGTATATTTCTAAATAAGCTAGAATTTGATTCAGGCCAAAAATCAGAATGGACATCTTGTTAGTGAAATATACTGAATATATAAAAATATACAAATATTATTTAATCTTACCATACACCAGGAGCATTTCTATCTTTTTCACATCCCTTTTTGTCAGGATCAATGCTTGATAATTGACCTTTAACTGAAGTAGCAATATCCAACACAGGACGTGATCTAACAGAGAAAATATAAAATATAATAAGTTTAATATATGTAAAATAAAATATCTTAAAGAGTTTAAAAGTTTGGTTACATCATACTTGATTCAAACATTACTTATACAAAAAATTAGCTATTCATGTTTAAAAAAATATGATTTTTCTGTATTCACATTTAGTCAATAAATATCATAAAAAGCATTAATTAACCAAAATTATTGATATTTTCATAAGCAAACAAAGATAATTAATTAAAACTAGAGAAATAGTTGTCTAAAATTAATGGTTGAGGTGACTATAATCCAGTTTATTAAAAAAGTTGTTAGTTATCAAATAAATATTTCAAACAAAATTAATTATAAAAATAGTAAGATAGCTATATGTGTTTACACTTGATCAAGAAATAAAACATTATTAATTATTTATTTAATATTGAATAATCATTTAATTTGATCAATTAACACCTGATAGATCTTGCTAAACAAATATTTTCAAATAAAATTTTTAATATTTTATTTTTCTTTTAAATCTATCAGAAGTGCTTTTATTAACAAGTAAAAAAAACAATAATTGGGGTTAATTTTTCAAGAATTAATTACCATGATAGTTATACACAAAATAAATACAAATATTTTTCACAGAGTTATTGAAATAAAAAATAAATATAACCAATAGCATATTAAATTAAAAATGCCTTGATATGTGTAACTGAGCAGTTCCTAAAGGAAGGACTTCAAAATGTGCTCTGCTTATAACTAAAAAATACCAATACACAAATATGACTAAAAGTTCTCTTATCTCCGAGTGTGTAGTGGGATTGGAAGTATGAAGTCAAACATTTTTGAAAAGCATCATTTGTTACATGTCTCCAATGAGGGAGGATGAAAAATCCACTAAACTTACACTATTGAAACTTTGATTAGTATAAATGTATTGCAAAAGTAAAAAAATCATCAACTTTGAATTATAAAAATGTTATGCTTCTTCCCTCCAAAAAAAAAGTTATTTAAATTCACCAACAGTGAACTGATACAGAAGTAAATTCTAAATTGAAAAATAGTACCTTTCATACTATGCAGAATTAGAACAACATTCATAGTTCTTTTGAAAATTTCAAAAAATATTAACAAAAAATAAAAAAAGAAGTTTAAAACTATAAGAACAAAAATATCCCCAGTCCAATATCATAAAGAGGAATCTAAGTTTCATTAACTATTTCCAAAAGTGAACTGAAACTGAATATAGGATGTTTAAAGGGTCCTCACAAAAACCTTTTGATTTTTAAGGAAAGAATTTATTATTAAAAAGTTTGAGCATAAATTAGACAAATCTAGCTAAGAGTATGAGAAAAAAAATTAATGATTTAGACAAAAAAAAAATGCATGCAATTTGTTCAGTGGCTGATTTTTTAGATAGAAATAAAAGATTAATTAATTTTTAAAGTAATTGAGATTACACAAGAATTTATAATTTTGTAAGAAATTTAAAGAAAAATGAGAAGAAAAAAAACATTACCCAGGTGGGGGAAAAAAGTCATTAAAATCTAAATTTGGGGTAATCATATAGAAAAATAATTAATTTTAGATATTTTCATTATTTTATTGTTCACAAGAGAAAAAAATCTTCTGATATCATCAAACGGAATTCATTATGAATGTAAAATAACAAATAATTAGTCACAGAAATGAATGGCTCAACAGTTTTAAAATAATATAAAATATAACTGAATCAATATACAATAAACAAATAAAGTTTTGAATACATCACATACCTTAATAGAACAATAGAGTTGCTTTCATAACATCCAATCAACAGATCAGGATATCCATTCCCATCCATATCCATTCTTCCATTAAGAGAATATCCAAAAGTTACTAAATTACTTGCCTTATTAAGGTTTTCAGGTTGTATGATCTGCAGGGGGGAAAAAATCAATTTAACAAATCTGAGATTAATATACAAATAATAAAAAAGTACAAACCCAAATCAAATATTTAAAATATTATAAAAATCCTACCTAAATATTAAATTAGTTATCTTCTAGAATTCATTATACAACATGCAGAGCAAATAAGCAGTTTTATGAATTAAACTGGCAATAGTCTGTGATATCATCAAATTTACTTAAAATGCTTCAACATATTTAAAAGACATCATATAGTTTCAAGTGGTAGAAAATTATATTTTGTGCAATAAACTCAATATACAAAAAGGCTTATTTTCCCTTTGTACAGCACTAAAATGCATGGAACTTTATATTATAAATCTTATAACAAGGATATGGTTACTTTAGGTTTTCAAGGTCTATCAACATGGTTTGACACTAAATAGACTTGTATCAAAAACAAATATGGAATTGTAAGTGGTTTTTTTGTTTAAACACATTTATTATTTTTACTAATGATATCCATACTCTTGCTTTGCAAATTAATGAACAATGAAATCAATTATATAATCCTGTAAAAAAACATCTATTTTTATAGACCCGCATAAAATTTAATTGCTAAATTGAAAATTATTAAACATCATGTATTATATATTATTATATAAGAAAATTATTTAATATTTATCAACAAGCAAACTAATTAAAATTTCACATAATGTGCATTTTAAAAATAAAAAGGTTATAATGATACAACAGAAAAACCATTATTTTAAAATTTATAAATAACAATGATAAATTAAACAGCAAACTTTTTTATACAGAATCGTTAGCAGCTTACTTGAGAGGGTGTAAGTACAAGACCTTCTTCTGATCCTGAATATATGTATACAGCCCCACCACCTTCCTCATAAGGTGCACCAACAGCAAGTTCTAAAAAAGTAAACAGTAAGACAATATCTAACAATAATTAATAAGTTATATTAATTAATAAAATTTATAAAGCCTTGAATACTACTAAAAGTGTTATTAGATTTAATTAAATAAGTATTGTCTTTACAGATTATGCATGACAAAAAAATTATAAGACTTCATTTACTGACAAAGAAAAATAGAAGCTGAATATGTTATTCATAGCAGAAATTATAATCTGTCTAGCCAATAACTTTTAGACAAGTTATAAAACATCAAAGTAGGAGTTTCTACAAAATTCTTTTAAAGGAATTTTTTCATGTACCAATAATAACAATAAATTAGCAACCATTGGGATGTATCAATATAACCTAGTAAATAAATAAATTCAAAAAATATATATTTATATTACACTTTTCAAATATTATCAAAATTTCTATACTTAATTCCTTTCATAATTTCATTTATATACTAACTGTGTGCATACTTATATAAATTTTTATGTATACATATTATAAAGATTTATGATTTGGGGCAATTAGGACCTTTTCACAACGGTCTATATTTAATGATGAAAAATATTGTGTTAAAAAAAAATATGCAAGAGCCATGATGTGGTGTCAAAATCAATAAAATGCAGATGAAAATGAAAGGACATTTTAAAGAAGAAATATCACTGCTTATCCTAATTATAAAAAGCATAATTTATTTCAATAATTTTTTTAATGCATCAAAATAAACCTCAAATACTTTTTCTCAAAATAAAAGTACAGTAAGACCCCGCTTAACGCGGGGGATACGTTCCATCAAAGTAGAGCGTAATGCGAAACAGTGCTAAACGAGGCTATCTTTACATGTAAATATTGGGGTTAGGGGAAGATGGCTAGGAAATTGGCTAGGTATTAAATTTAAAAAGTATGTTTTTTAATAAAAATAAAACCAAACATTTATTTCTTAAAGCCCAAATTAATACCACATTATTATTTCTTGCAAAAATAAAAACAAAATATAAATAACAAAACGAATATTCTTAAAAAAACAAATAAGATTCTAAGTCAGTCATATTTAGTTAGCCTTCCACGTTTTCAATGTTCAGCCTTTTTGTGACAAAAGCATCTAATGTTGTTTGCCTTTTTCTTTTGCATTGTTCTCTTAAAAGTTCTTCATAAACGGATAGAGCATCTCTAACAACACACCTTACTTTTGAGCTCCTGTCAAAATTCGGATAATTTTTAATGAACTGATCAATTACTTCAGTTATGGCAGAGAAACTCCTTTTTACAAAAGCCATCAAAAGTTGTTTTTGCTCTTCTTTTGAATCACTGCTGTCAGCATTTTTGTTTTCTTCTTGTTCAGTTAATTCCTTGAGCTCATCATTAAAAAGAGTAGCTGCTGCTTCTTGAATTATTTCTTTGACATCTTCCACATTTACCGCTTCAAAACCGGTTTGCTTCGTTAATTTCACTATCTCTTCCACTATTTCATCCACATCGACAGAGTGTCCAACGCCATCGCTCTTACTTAAATCCGGCCAAATATTCTTCCATACTCCTTTCAAAGATCTTTCTGTTACCTCATTCCAAGAAAGGCCTATGTTTTCTACAGCACCCACAATGTTGTAGTTTTTACAAAATTCTCTTATGGACTGGTTCTCTTCTCCGTCTGTTTTTTCAAGCATTTGCTTAAAGGTTCGCCGCAAGTAATAAGCCTTAAAATTTGATATAACGCCTTCGTCCATTGGTTGAATTAAGGCAGTTCTGTTATGCGGCAAGAAAACCACTTCAACTGGAATGCATGTTGTTAAGTCTGATAAATTTGTTGGGTGACTTGGAGCATTATCAATTAACAGAAGTGTTTTTTGTTCAAGTTTTTTAATTTCGCAATAACGTTTAACAGACGGGCAGAAATGCTCATTGAACCAATCCTGGAAAATTTTCGCATTTATCCATGATTTTTATTAGACTCCCAAATCACAGATTAAGTTGATTTAGATATGCCTTTCATCGCTCTTGGGTTTTTGGAGTGGTAAATTATTAATTGTTTTAATTTAAAATCTCCGCTTGCGTTACCACCTAGTAGAAGGGTTAAGCGATCTTTTGCAGCTTTAAATCCTGGTGCCCGTTTCTCTTCACGGGATAGAAATGTTCGTTTTGGCATTCTTTTCCAAAACAAGCCTGTTTCATCAACATTAAAAACCAATTCTGGAGGATAGTTTCCTTCAATTATTTTTTTTAATATCGCTGGAAATTCAGCCGCCGCTTTTGTATCATCACTTGCTGCTTCTCCTGTAATTTTTATGTTGTGAAGGTTATTTCAATGTTTAAATCTATTAAACCATCCTCGACTAGCAACGAAATTTTCACTTTTGTCAATTGTCTCAGCTTGAATGTAATTAAAAATTCTTCTAGCTTTTCCCATTATGATAGATTGGCTTAATGGCATATTGCGGACAATTTTGTCGTCAATCCATATAGACTGTCGTTTTTCCATTTCCTCTATGACATTATTTCTAGAACGGGTAATTCTAGTTGCAGAGCTTGACGTAGTTGTAGTTGCCGATGACAGTATTTTTTTCTTTATTCTTCATGATGGTCCTTATTGTTGAAGTTGGCAAATTCAATGAAGCACTAATTAGAGTTTGACGTTCACCAGAATCTAATCTTCTAATGACTTCCATTTTAGTTTTGAGTGAAATGCTTTTTCTGGTTGCTTTCTTTTCTTTTTCATTATCACTCATAGTAAAAAACTAAAGCTCAAAATATTTGACTCTGTAATATAGCATTAAATATGTAAATTAACACCTACTTACAATAATGTCAACACATGTTTCCAATAATAAAAATATGTCTGTACAATACCGCAACAAACAATAAATACTAGTACACTCTTTTGGATATGTATTTGAAGCCTATCGCTACATAATATTGGGGGGAATCCCCGTATGCTGCGAGCGATTTCGTGGAATCCCCCGGGCTGAAATAAAAGAGCGCTAAACCGAAACAGCGCTCAGCGAAACAGCGTTAAGCGGGGTCTTACTGTATTCTGAAAAATTGCTTTGACAAAATAATTTAAAATATTGAAAAAAAAATGAATTCAAATTTTTTTAATTATAAATATTTATATTATTAATACAAAAAAAAAACAATCTTTTTTTTTCAGTGCTTTTATTTTATAAAAAAGCTTTCTGTCAATTTTTAGTTTTTCAAAAATATTATTTGAATAATTATAGTTTCACTGGAATGGAGGATTGTTAATCTGTCTAGCAATTGTATTAATTTAAAATACAATAACAAGTATTTTACCTGGAAATCCATCTTGATTTAAATCACCAGCATTCTCAACTGCAAAGCCAAATCGGGATTCTGGCTTCCCAGTGATTTTAATAGGCTCTGTATTTTCACTAATACCCTAGAATGAAAAATATCTTCTATTACGTCAAATTCCAAGGCCAGCAAAAACAGAGAAAAAAAACTCCAATCTCTTTCAATCTTACCTGAGCAGAATTCATATAAACATAAAATGCACCACCCTTGCCTTTGTCAAAGTAAAAGGGAGCTCCAACAACAAGATCCAGAAATCTAAAGAGAAATAAAGTTTAGTTTATTTGGAAAAAAACTTCCATGTTTATGAAAAAGCAAATTTAATGACCTAACAAGAATGGCACAGACAAAGTGTATGGCCAGAGAAATAAAGTTAGAAAAATAAGTATGTTTTCAACAGAAAGTTTTAACAAAAATGAGTATCAGATTTAAGGGGGGAAAAAAGAAGGGGAGTTGATATTCCCCGAATGTCATCTTCTACAGTTATATATATACTGTAGAAGATGGGACAAATATTATGTGCACAAAAAAGCTATCAATCATTTAAAACACAACAATATCAGCAATGCATTCCTTCCAAAATAAAATTTCAATTCATAATTTATTTCATCTCAAATATTCATTGAGTTAGCAATTTATAAGTTACTCATGTTAGGGAATAATATATTGTGTCCTAAAAAAATTTATAAGTAATAGTATTACTCATTTTGATACTGCTAAAATTTAACTTATAAGCCTATTTTTCATCTAATTCATTAAAATTTTAAGATATTGAAAGAACAAAATTTTTCTGCAAAAATATATACATAGAAAATCAAATACAACAAAGCATTCAAATTAATCTAATTAAAATCTATATCTTGATTGTTTAACAAATATCAATATATTGTAACAATAGAATGAAAATAAAAAATTTTGAGTGAAAGTTCATATGTTAACAATATAACTGAAACTGTGCAGCTGTTTTATAATAAAAAAGGACTAATTTTTGAAAAGAGAATAAATAATTTATTTTTAAAGCAATATAAAACAGGATCACTATTAATTAGACAAAGTCCAGAAACATTTGTATGAAAGATGAAAAGTCATTAGTATTTACTGGAAGAATTTTTGAAATGCCTTAAACCTTTTCTTAATATCTATTTTATAAAATATAACTAATTTATAGCCATAAATAATAAGTATATCATATAAAATTATTTTTATATGTTCTTTGTTTCACAGTTTGAATACTATTTATAGAATTGGATATAAGAGAAAAGAAGTTGTCACTGAATAAATAGAGGTTTAATATCTGTAATTTTATTTTCCTGATTTATTTATATATTTTTGAAATTTTCTCCCCTGAAATTTAGGTATACATCAGTAAAAAAAAGTTTCATAAAAAAAAATGCATTAGTCTCTCAAATAAATGCAGTAAGAAGAAGTAGTAAAATAATTTTTCTATAAAAGGAAGAATAATAACAAATATTCTTACCCATCACTATTGATATCAATAGAGGCAAGGGAATAACCAAAGGAAGATGCAAATTTTTCTCCATTTAATATTAGTTGTACTGCAAAAGTTACATCAGGCTTATTTTTTGCAAAGAATACAACTTGTCCGGTTCCATTCGACCTTGGGGCACCTCCCACAAAACTTCTAGCTCCATTGAAAAATACACCAGATGTTACAGACATGCCTAAAATCCATTTAGAGAAAATATTAATACTGATTTATATTATCATTCTTAACTGACAAAATATTAGAAGCCATTTTCAAAATATATTTATTGCAATTCATAAGGAACAAAATATTTTGACAAATCAGTGTCTTTCAGAATAAGGGTGCATAATAGAATGTAATTAAAGAAATTTTTAATTAAAATTGCAGCTTTTAACCAAAAAATAAACAAAAGTTAATAAAAAATTAAAGCATATAAACATAAAAATTTAAAAGAAAACATTTTTAATACTTGATTAGAAACAGAAGGCATTTCTATAAGAATGTGTAACTGCAATTGAAGAGGCTTGTTAAACTATGATATGGTGAACTAACTTGTTAGAATAATAAGAATTTCTCATTTTTTTAAGATTGTTGAAAGTTGCCAAATAAGAAAATGTTTTTAATTTTCTTAAAAGACTTTAAAGAACAATAAATACAAGCGCGTATTATTATAGTCTGCTGTTCTTTTCTGTGGCTTTAATAATTAACTCTACATAATATGCTCTTTAAATTTATATCTTTCTTTCCTTCTTTCTCAGCCAGACTTGTACTTCATTATTTCAAGGCATACTAACTATGCTCTTAAGTGCTTCACAATTTGAGTTACAAACATTGTTAAATAATTTCCACATTTCTAAATATGCTGCATTATAATATTTGGATCAAGAGTTTGAAACGTTTACACAAGTGATGTATTCGCCTTATACTTTAGGAAACTAATTAATGAATTACATCAACTTCTTTTCAGCATAAATAAATGAAAAACACTGGAGGAGAGAAGGGTAAAAAAAATTATGTTTTTAAATAGTACTTCAAATATAAATTTATGGTATAGTTTTCAAAAGTAACAGCATAAACATATAAAAAAATCTCACCTAAATAGCTGTATTTATCTACAGGTGAAGTTTCTTCTAAAAGTGGTCCAAAATACCATCTCTTGTCGTCTTTTATTTTAAATGATACAGTATTTGTAAAAATTGTGCCCCTCCATGTAAAAGGGCCAGGTGTGCCAATAACAATAGTATTGTCCTAAAAAAATGAAATATGGATTTTTATATAAATAAACAGAAAGCAAAAAGATCACCTAAAATTATTTAATGTTTTTGAATAACAAAATAAATATATTTTAACATTTGCAACCTTCTTGAGCACAATTATGCTCTTCATAAAATACATTTGAAAATTTACTAAAAAAATATTTAAATTTTTACAAAGAATTTCTTTGAGGAAGTCAGTATTTCATATCTCAATGGTGTATGCTATCAAAATGTGCACAATAATGAGAGAGAGAAAATCCTTCATTAAAAAATATGAATCCTTAATAAAAAAAAATAATAGTATCAATATTATCAAAAAAAATAGTATTCATCAATTTAAAAGATTAATATGAATGAGTAATAGGCAAAACACAATAACTTTGTATTATAAGAAAATATTAAATTTATATATTTGTTGGCGGCATAGCTAAATACAGATTTTTGTAAAATTCATCTTTAATATACTTCACTAGCATAGCAAGGCAGGAGCTAAAAATATTTACATGCCCCCAAAAAAGGTCCAAATATGCTATAGTTTATAGCATAGCTTAAATCTGATTACAATACCAATGGCATTAATCATATCAATGTTTTCCAATTTAATATATAAATATCTAAATATCAAAAGATGGCTGTTTTCTGATATGAAAATACTCTGCATATTTGTAATTTGATAGTTGTTTTGGGTGTAGGAAGATTATTAACCATAACAGACAGGAGAGATGTCAATCTTTATAATTATATAAAAATATTACAGAAATTTCAAATTAAAAATATATATACAGATCAATTTCAAAAGAAAATTATCACTGGAAAAGAGTATCTAAAAAATCTAAATGTGATAAATAGAGTTTCAGATATGATGAGTACAAGGGATACTAGTCTTGAAAAATACCATGAAGTCAACATTAAAATATATTATTGAAGAAAAAAAAACTAAAGAAAAAATGCAACACAAAATTGTGTTATGAATATTCCTATCTATTTAAAATTCCATTATATAAAACAAACAATTTTAAAATTTACACACATACTTTTTTTTCTCCCCTACTCATGAGATTAAACAACTAAGCTCACCTCAGTTATCAAACCACTTGTTCCTGCTTGGCAATATCCATACTGTTCATGTGCCTTGTTAACTGGTCGATTTTGACATGGTTGCCATGTTCTACCAAAATCTTTCAAGTTTTGTTTGAGGGAATAGCAAATGCCCTGACCCCATTGATAATCATCCCCCGCTAAAATGTAACGATGAGCACAAGCCTGAAAATAAAATTGGTAAAAATTAATATCATAAGATATTTAAATTCCTCCAAAGATATGGCATATGAAAAGATTGAACTGAAGTATGTGTGACTTATGAAAACTTTACTGAGAAAAAATATCAATTAACTCTTGTACATAAAGAATAACATTTCTAGTTTTCTCAAATCATGAATTAGACATATACAACCTATACTCATTGTTTTATAATAAGTATATCTCTAAGAATAACTATATTATGACAAATTACAGAACATTCAAGAAAACTTCAATAATGATTGACTCTGTGCAGATTTACATTATTTCATTTGCTCTCATATAATCAATATAACTTTAAAATTTCAGACAGAATATTCCTTAAAAGACTTCAGAGGGAAAATGTTATCCTAAAAATCCAAGAATTAACTGAGAACCAAGTGTCTATATCAGAATGTCTCAACGATCAAAATAACTTTTCAACTGTTTGCTAGTGGAAATATTATTATAGGAGCTCATAAATTAACTTAGCTTGATTGAATTAGATTAGCTAAATAAAAAAATTAAAAATCAAAAGTTTAGAAAATTTGTGATAAATTTAGCAAACAAATTAACCTTTAAAAAATTTTCAAAAGTATATTTTTTCCAATGCCAATGCAATATTTTGAAAATAAATATGTTTACATTTATGTTTTGCTTAATGCTTTAAATAATTTACAATCATATTAAATTTGTTATTTTGAAGAAAGTTTCAAGATTTTTCAAATGCTGCCACAATCCCATCAATAACATATAAAAGTTTCCATAACAACACATAAAAATAATATTTTTTTAAATTCTAAAATATCAATCACTTTACTAATTAAATTCATCAAATTTAAATCAAACCTGTATTCTATTAGAAATAAAAAGATACAAAAATGTTGAAGAAGGGATAATTGACTGCATAGATTATGAGGTCAAAAATGTCCAAATCCAAATGCTCATTTAAGTTTAAATTCAAACTAACTTCGATTTCATTTGCTTACATAAACATGAACAACTGTTCAGAGTAAAATACTTTTCAGTAATGAATAATAAAAAAACTTGTAACAATAATTATATCAAATTTAAATAATTTAACCAATTTTCATCATATTTAAAATAGGTAAATCAAGTTTAAGAAATGAAACTAAATATAAATAAAATCTTTTTTACAAACTTATCAACAGTTGATAAGAATTTATATCCAAGTGATTGAAATAAAATAAATACCCCTAATAAACTAGCTAGTTGTTTAATGATAATAAAATTATTATTCTGACAACTATATTATTCTTAGACTATATTCCCTATCAATCACAGAAATGTTTAAATTTTAAATAATGTTTTACATTTTCTATTTAAAATACAATAAATACTCAGTATTTAAAAATTTTGTTTCTGTGTATATGTGTTATTAAGTCAAAAGGCATAATTTATCTATCTATAGTTTAAAGAAATTTTAACAATACTTTATAAATTTCTTCATTTTATAGAGATCTTGTTTTACTATTTAAAAAATTTTCAATTTCATAAAATCTGCAGATTTAATCCAATTTTCATAGTTATATCAAAATGCATGGAAACTAGAAAGAAATTTTAATAGTAAATAAACTGTTTTTAGCAATACACAGTTTATATGTATACAAACAATTTTTATAAATAAGCACTAATTTTCATTTGTCCAAAGTTATTTTTTTTTTCTGATTGCATAAGAACATTCTGAAAGCATATTTAAATATTCATTCTTACCATGACATAGCCTCCTGGTCCTCCACTTGAAACTGTGACACCTAGCCATTGGTCGTTTTTTATCGCTCTACTATTAAGGCTATTAAATTCTGTAAAATGAAAAATGAAATGATTTTATTTCAAAAAAAGTTATTACAAGCATGATAAATCATAAGTGCAAAAATTACTTAATAACAGAGAAATTTTAATCCAAATGTAACTAAATCCAAAGGTTTTTTTTTTTTTAACTGAATGAATGATAAATTGATTCAATGACAATTTACACATCTATACATTATTTAATTTTTTTCATTAATGACTAATTTAAAATATAGTCATTTATAAATATAATTTATAAACACTACTATATATATATATATATATATATACTAGCTGACCCGGCAAACGTTTAGTTTTAAAATAAAAAATAGTTGAATCTGACACATTAATAATTGAAAAGATTGTTTAATATGAATAAAAGAATATTGTAAAACATTCAACATGATAATTTATTCAATTAGAAACAAAATGACATAAAAAACACTTAGTAAGTAAGAACTTACCTAGATTTTGATCTATTGGAAGTTGCTTACAATCTACAATATAATCTCGGAAAGTGGATAAAGGGCAGCTATAAACAGCACCAGAACTGTTATAAAAACCACTTCTAGCTTTAGGAGCTCCAATCAGAAGACTACAATAAAAATTTAAAAATATTTTAGCACACTACTTTGCTAAATACCATAAATCTTTAAAAATTTTAATGCTAAATAAATAAAATTGATTGATGAAGTAACATTTCTATTTATGATTCAAACACAGAAAGTTGTTAAAATATAGCTATCTTTATTTGAAAATTGCATTTGAACAAATCATCACTAAAGTGAAAATATTAGACGATTAAATTATTACTGTGAGAATTAACTTCTCATCCAGAGATACTTCTACTTGTTTCTATATGTAATGCATCAAAGTTTAATAAAGTGCAAGGAATTCTTAATGTCTAACAAGAAAGTTCAATAGCTTTAAGTTAACTTTCTATGTCTAAAAGGCAGTTTTTGACCAAAATTCTTTTTATTTCTTGTTTTATTTTAAAACTCATTTCTATGTATTTCAGTTTCTATGTATTTTACAATACATAGGAACTGAGGTACGAGATGTTTTATAAACCACTGCAGCTGAAAACGAAAGTGACAATCCCAAATTGAAAGTTTTACAACATTTAATCAAATACTTGCCTCTTGGAATTATAATTTATAATATGCTCTATCAAAAAACCATGTGTAATAAAATATGTTTTGAATATTTTTTATGCCAAAAAGATTGATAATTACAACTGCCTTTGAATACTGTTTATGTTTACAAAGTATTTTTAGTACAGTACATTTTTTTTTTCTTTTTTTTTTTAATTTGGCGAAAATTTTTAGACTCAAAGTATGATATCTTAAAAATTTATTCATACATTACCTTGAAATTTTGCATACATGTTACTTTAAGTACTCCAAAGTTAATGAACTAGGGATATAACTTTGAATTGAGTAGTTTTAGTTTGAGCTGTCAAATGCAATTTTCAATAAAGTAGTAAAGTGTCAAATGTAATTTTCAAAATTTTGTGAAATTTTCAATACAGAAATACTTAATTAGCTAATTTTTTTTCTTTTTGAAAAAAAAAAACATATTTTTTAGATTCAAGTACATTCCCTTCACCAAAGCTTTATTTATGTTGTGTATAAAAATAATAATTGGAATATGTGCAACAGAATTTTTTGTAGAGTTTGGCTTTTTGTTGCGAATTTCAATATTTTTTACCCAAATTGGAACATTTTACAGAATATAAATTGGCTCAGAATTTTATGATCAATATTTTTCAAAAATTTGTCTCAGTAGACAGACAGATACTTTAAGTGGCTAATAAACTGGCATTAAAAAATATATTACAACAAGATCTTTAAAAAACTTGCCTTCCAAATGTAAGAATTTTATTAAAAAAATTTTTATATCATTCTGCCATGCATAAATTATTTTAAATAATCTTCAAAACAGATGTCAAGTTTCTTTGGATATAATTTTAAAATAAGATTTCATTTACAGTTGAAACTTTTTTTTACATACTTGACCAATGGATTTAATAATAAGGGGAATACTTTATTATGGATGGGCACTAAGTGTTATCCTCAAATTATAAACAAAGAAAGAGATGGCTCATTAGTTCAAGTATGAAATAACTGAATATGGCATTATCATATTATAATGTGTAAAACTTAATGCCTTACAAAATAAAAATAAAAAGCAATTTTCTATAATACACTGGAAAATATATTTAGAAAAATGTCTAAGTTAAGTGAATAAGAAATAAGTAAACCAATATTCGTATTAGTTTCTATTACTTCATACCATTCTATAAACGTTTCACTGGAATATTCAAAATATGCTTCAATATTTACACATAAATAAATGTTTTTAAAACCCAAAATACTATGAAACGTACTTCTGTTTTCCAAAATATGACTTTCAAATTAGAATAAAGCATTATTCTTAGCAACAAGAAGAAAAATTGCTTCTACTATTATTTGTCAAATCGTTCGATACTCACCTGTATTAATAAAAGTCATCTTTTATTGTTTATTTATTGAGTTGGTGATTTTTTTTCCTAATTGTTTCCTCTCACTTTAGATCTTTAATTGTAATTTAAAATTAATTTTAAAAAGCAAACGAAACTATACGCGCGAATCATTCAAAAATAGCATTGCCAGTTTTCAATAACGTTTTTGTGAAATGAAACATTTTTTCTTTCGAACATGTTCACAGAAATAAACTAATTAATTCAAAGATAGTGAACATAGAAAATGAAACTACACATAAGGCTAATATCACTTTAAGAAATTTAATTGTTGTAATTAGTTATCTTATATCAATTAGGATTTAAAATAAAGTTTTATCACTAAAAGAAGGATTAAAACTTATAATTACGATGGAGACAATCACTTCCGCTCGTGCCGCCATCTCCTGATCAACTGTGTAAACAAGACTCCAAATGAAATCATAATAAGCAGTGATGCCGCCATCTGTTATTTAGGATATCTTAGAATGATTTAAAAATCTACATTTAAAAATGGGAGAATATCATAAATTAATTGAATTTATATTTGATAACCAGGTTACTTTATCTTATCGACTTGAGTCAATTTATTGAGAATAAAGAAGAACGTTATTTAACCTGTAGCCGGTATCTCCAAATAAAATTTCGTGAAAAAAATGTTATTTTCTAACTTATTTTTAGATTCTAAAAAAAGTTGGCAGTTTTTAAAATTATCTTGGAATTTAATTTTTTTCAAATGTATTAATTTTTAAAATACTTTAATAAATATTTCATAATTAACATTTTTAATAATAAATATTTTTCATTTGATTCCTCAATTTGATTTTTTATCCTTTTCATATTTATTTTTCACATTTGAAATATCAATGAATGTATTCTAATGGTAATGGTTTCGCAAAATTCTTTTACACTTATAAAACATAACAGAAAAAAAAGTGATTTATTTACAAGACTGATATAAAATAAAGTTCTTTATTTGAGGAAATCTGCAGTTAAAATTAATAAATAGCATGAAAGAAAAATTCATTTACAGGATAAATTATACGAAGGAAAAAATCGTTAAAAAGGAAAAATCGTTTAGTTATCACCAAAACTTGTTGACAAGTTAGATTTTTTCTATTTTCGAAATCGAAAACAGGTCAATAATGACAACGAACAAGCGAAAAATTCAAAACTTAATGAAATGCTCGCAAGATATAAATGGATGCACAAAAATGAATGGCATATGGTATCAAACTAACAATAAATAGTCCTTTATCAATGTTAGGTAATAGCGGATTTCCCGCTAGATGAGTAGTTAGCTGTCTGTCTAGGATCGCTCAGCCAAGCAAGCTACTAAAAAAACTTAATTTTTATAACTACCAAATGAAAAAGTTTGGAAAAGTATAAATTCAATGAATTATAAAATTTTACGATTACACATATAAATTATGGGAACATTTATAACTACAAAAAATTTGCTTCAATATTATTGTGCATAAATGGTGATAATCTATTATTCTAGAAAACATTATAATTTATATTCTTAACATATATTCATATATTTTTTTAATTATATTTTCACGGAATCAATAAAATAAAAAAATTATACTAAAATAAAATATATGAAAATTGTAATGAAATACGAAACTACATCTATTTATTAATTTCTATAAAGATGTAATCCGACACATAATTATTCGCCTAAAATTGTGATTTATGTATCGTTCATAGAAATAAATATAAATAATTATTTTAAGCTGAATTTTGCCGAAAAATTAATCTAGATCTTCTTACCATTCTATAGGTATTTCCAATAATAAATATTAAAAAATAAATAAAGATAACATCAAGATGATGCACCATCTTGAATCGGAATGCATAAAGTTAAATAATGTGTATTGCTAAAGTTACAAAATACCTAATTCTGACAATGACATTTAGGCTTACTGGTCCATACATATTCAATGCGTATGTGTGTTAATGAAATTAATCTTCAACCTAATATTGGGAGAGGTGGAAGCATCTATGTTTGTCCCGTTCAATAGTTTAAAACTGTAACTGCTACCAGAGAAGGGGGAGGAATTATGACCATCATGTACATCAATTCATCATATTTTAAATGAAAAGTGTTTTAAAAGCATTTATTCATAGAACAAAACGCTTTAATTTTATTTTTTGCAATCTAATAATCAGTTCTGTCATTATGTAATGCTACTAATATTCGCTAACACGATAAGTATTATAAACACTAAAAAAATAGAAAATCGAACAACCACGTTATAACCTACAATTAGTTTTAATTAATTATAAAGTTTTCCAAAATTTTGTTTTATATATCACTTTAGTGAAAAGCACCATAACAAACAGGTCTTTCCAGCATAACAGCTTCCGGAAATAATTCAAATATCTAAGCAAAAAAGTAATTCTTTATGATCAAGACGCAAAAAAGTAATACTTTATGATCAAGACGCAAAAAAATTACTCAACCAATTTAGAGATGCCGCAATATATTAATCATGTTCGTCTTTTCCGGTGACGACTCGTCTACTTCCGCTCAAATGATTAAACATTGCTGAATGAATTCATCTTCACGTAAATATGATTAACATTTCGTACACAAGTTTTTTTTTTATATTTCATCGTTATTATCGATGTATATAAAGCAATTTTTAATATATAAGAAGCACAGAATCTACATTACTATTATAAATGTGAAAGTTTAGGTGAATGGATGGCTGATATTAGTCAATCATGCAAGAATAGCCGAACGAAATTGGATGAAATTTAGCACAGAGATAGATTATGGACTAGAATAGGACTATTTATTCCGGTTAATTGAGTGGCTAATTTTTTAGACTAAAAACTAATTTCCCGCCAAAAATCTTCATTTGCCCACCGCCAAATAAGTAAGTTTGTTTCTGCCCACGCTAATGAGATTAGGCTTAACATGTTTTAGGCCGAATATTTTTAACGATTCTGTTTATTTTCTTAGTGTTTAATGCATTTAAAATAGAACATCGGTAATTAATCGGCAGAAGGAATTTGAATGAAATTTAGCATAGAGATAGATTATAGTCTAGAATAGGACATACGCTACAATTTATTCCGATTAAGTAAATGGTTAATTTTTCATTCATTAAAATTTTTTCACATGCGCCCGACTAACCGGAAAGTACCCAAATACACGTAATCAAATAATTATATTAACTCTTAACACCATTTAAAGAAAAAAAACCGAATAAAACATAAATATTTTGGGCAATATTGAAATATACAAGACTTTTTTTTTAGTAGCGGTTTTCGTCTACAAAGTAACACTTGTCCATATAACTTACAAATGCACAGGCTGGAATAAGATTTTTGCGGTCTTCTTTGATTCCCAAAGAGCTAGTTAATGTAATACATTCTTCCAGTGAATCGTAAATTGTATCGAGCAAATCTCAATAACGAAAAATGACTCTTAATAGAAAAAATATGCAATTACCTCCATGGGTAACTCCAACACGCGGAGAACCCTCACAGAATAAAAAAAAAGAAAAAAAGAATGGAATTCTTATGGGCGCTTTCGTTAAGTGTATTATACATGATTACCGACTTCCTACTTGTTGCTGAGTGGGGGAAAAGATAAAATGAATTCTTTATGTTCGCAAAGAGATTGTTTTATCTGTCTGAAGAAAATCAGTTGTGTGATAGATAATCTTGGCGCTTAAAGTTTCGTCGCTGTCGACCCAAGGAATGATTCTGGATTCATTCTGGAAATTGCATTCTTGAAAGTTGTTCTGAAAGTAGAAGGCGATATTCGTGGAAAACAAACACGAATTTTTAATAAAAATGCTATTTTTTTTTAAATACGATGTTTTAAGTTAAGTTACTAGAAGAAATAAAATATTAATTAAAATTATTTTCGTAACTTTTAGTAATAAAAAAATACTTTAAAAAATGCTTGTGAATGCAATTTTTCTAAAAGATTTTAAACAACAATCGGAAGCAATGAATTTAAACTATTATCAAACTGTTGTCCATGTGTTTTGTTTTTAACAAAAAAAAGTTTTATTTGGATTAAATTCAATAATTTTAAAATAATTTCCATTTCTAAGTTCAATAACAAAAAAGAACAGAGAAAATTCTTTAAAAAAATAGTTATATGATATTTTCATTTATTAACTAAAAATTGCAAAATTTCGGAAGAGAATTTTTAGCTTTATTTATCTAATAAATGGAGATACGTCATTTTAAATTAAATAACATTTCAATATGATGTTTATAAAAAGAAATCTCTAGTTAAGTGCATATCCAAGTCAGTAAGATTCGAAACGTATTAAAAATATATAAATAAATGCACATATTTAAAGAATATAAATACGTTATAAATATCTAAAAAAAATGCGTTTAAATATACGCAAAGTATAAGCAATTATACGGTAAAAATAATAAATATAAAAACACTTAAAATATTTGTATTCCAAAGCGATCAATTCTTCTAAATTCTAATTCAGAATTCTCTAGAACACGTACGCACAACAAAAGGGCGCTAAATTCATAATTCATATCAATATGTGCAGAAAAATATCTTTTTTTAAAAATTTAAGAAATAATCATAATGAAAATATGGTACTTACATATTACACCGTCGATGACAGAGGTTTAGAACTCATTGACGACGGATTCAAATGTGGCGATAAACCGTCGATGCCAACGAAACCAACAAAATGGAGGACAACAGTTAAGGTTTGAACAATTTTTTAAATAAGGGAGGGTTTTTTGCCATTATTGGTGGTTTAGTAATTCATTGTCAACGCCTTCAAGTTTGGCGACAAAGATCGACGGTCTAATACGTAAGTACCGAAAATATTTTAATATTAATTCATTATTTTTCCTTCAAGCTGAATCATTTACTTTGTGTACATTATGACGAAGTCATTCCATGCATAATCAAAGTTAGGAAAAAGAATACTTCAGAAGCATATTAAATAATTTTAAATTAAAACGAGTGGGAATGGTGTCCACAAAACTTTCTAGCCTACTCTCTAATAAAGATGGATTTTTTAAGAACATTTTTTATGACCGATTGAAACGAAAATTTAAAACAGAACTACAACTGGAGAACAAAATCACAAGCCAAATTTAATATATTTAAGTCATTGCGTTTTAGAGTTATCGTGTTTACATGATCCGGAAAGTAAAGACCGACAGGCGGTCAACTTCTTGTTGGATTTAATTCAAATTCCCTTAGTGTTGATGCTAAATCGGTGTAATGAATTTTGTTCATTTAGCTCTCTTCATTTGGTAATTATTGTGTCAGCTTATATTAGAACAGTCAGATTTTTTTTCCTGAATAATTTTTTCTCAAAATTTTAAAAGTTTACAAATTTGGCGTGAAGACCGTCTAACAAATTTCATCCATCTAACTCGAAGCCTTTTCGGTTATCTTTGTCACAAATAGACAGACATAATGCCTTATAATGCGTTATTCGAACTCAGAGAGCTCTAAAACGCGAATTCGAACTTTCTTTATACTTCTAAGCTATAAAATAATAAAACCAAATCAAAACATCTTTTTAATACAAATTATTTCTTAAACAGCAGAAAAAGAGATAGTTCTAAACATTATTTTCAGAACAAATCTAGGCCTAACACAAAAATTGGAACAGCCCAAGTTCATCTAGTTCAGGATATCAGGTAACATTAGACAAAAATAAACTATTTACAGCTAAGGATTTTATAAAAAAGATGGCGTAATGAAGTTATTATCATGATAGGGATATTGCAATCAAAACACAGCTGTTTTGAAAAAAAGTAATCAAAAGAAAATTCAGAGATTTCGAACACAGGGCGGAGTATACGGCTTAGCTACATACCAATCAACAACGCGTGGGAGGAGTTAAAGGGATATCAAATAACAATCAACGTATCGTGAAAAAAGTTTTCGTTCTAAGCCCAACTTAAAACCTCTAATTTAACGCCGGTAATGTCTTTATTTCCTACCAAACATAAACTTAGTAGATCTGGATCTCCATATTTAGGAGTGTAATGTCTTTATTACTCAGTTGAAATGTGCGGTGGGATAACACAATATAAAAAAGTAGAACATTCCTTTTTATGACATATAAAATCAATCAAAACTTTATCTGCATCCACTTGTTTACAGTTTTTGACCAGTACAAAACAAGTTTCTATTGGTAATCCTTTCATGAAATCCTTTTGCATGATTAATTATGCAAATGATATGACTGGTTTAATGTACGCAGCGTCGTTTGGATTTTGATACTTGAACAAAAATAAGGAAAAGGGTCCACAGTTTTAATAAAATTAAAAACAAAAATAAAATTTATAAATAAGTAAAGGTAGTTAATATCAAAATAAAAGTAAATACATAAACTGGGTTTATTTTTTTATTTACAACGAAAAAGTTTGCATATATTTTATCTAAAGGTTTCTGAATATGTCTTGATGTATATATAGTGAGAAAGTTAAATGAAAGTTATTATCATAATATGATAAAGTTGGGATTAAGTAAAAAAAAAGCAGAAAAATCTCGATATATACTTGAAATAATTTGCAGTAGAAGAGAAAAAATAAATTGATAATTTTTTTTAAAGTCCTCACATACAGAAATTTCAGTTTTACAAAGACGAGTCAAATATAAAATAGTGGTATGTCCCTAACCAGTAAACTGTTTCGATCTCTTCGGAAAATCCGTATCAAAATTGCTTATTATTCCTGACGAATAAACCTTAATATTAATATTTTAACTTTAATGTTAATACTTTAATATTTTATTCCCTATTCAAATAAAATGGTCTGATTTATAATAATAAGTAAATAACTGACATTAATTACAGTAAAATCAAGAAAATTTTTAAATTGTGTCTAAAGATATATAAAAGTCATTGTAGCTAAGTATATTCATCATCACTTTCATAACAAGTATATTAAAACTAACTATGCACACTAATTATTTAAGATTAAAGGAAGAATGCTGTCACCTCTTCAAAGAGTTAAAATCAATTAAATTAATTGGGAATTAAACAATCTTTTTCCGCAAAAATTTTGAAAAAAAAATCCCACAAAATTATATCTTATTTTAATATTAGTTAAGAATGAAAAATCTTAATTTTTAAAATGATATTTATTTCATTTCCGTGAAATCTTTTCTTAATTTTTTTTCTAAGCTTTCAATATATAATAAATAATAGAATAATGTAAGCAATTTTGAAATAATGAAATTTATAAGCACTCCAATACTACAAATAATGATAACATTTTGATCTTCATTTTCTTTATATGTCTTATTTTTATAGATATTTTTGGCAACGTTTTTTATTTGTTTTAAAAGAATTCTAAAGTATATTTTATTACTCTGTTAAAAATTATTGCTGTTTAAAAAATTGCAGGCAATAAAAAAAATTGTGCATTATAATATTTTATACAGAAGTAATTTTTACACTTGAGAGTTTTGATATCGAAATATACATAGAGTGCATTATCTGGAATAGAATAAATTCTGCATGTTTTGTAACATAATGCCAATGCAGTATATGATCTCTTTGAATATTTATGTTATAAGCAAATTTTTACACATTTAATCTATATAAATAAAAACGAGTCGCCAAATGCGTTGCTAAGCACAAAACCAAAGAAACGGCTCCACCAATTCGGGTAATTTAAAAAAAAAATATTTTCGTGAAGACACGAGGAAAGTTCTTACAGAGAGAAAAAAACGTAAAAATTGCGAGGAAAATAGTAAAAACGAAACTTTTCTTACTTTCCAAAAATCTTCATTAACCCAACTCCAAATGAATAAAGCTTCGGTTTGTTTTTTCCCACTCTAATGAGGTTAGGCTTAACATACTTTCGATCGATTATTTCAAACGATTCTGTAAATTTTTTTACTGTTTGATGCATTTAAAGTTTAACCTTGTCAATTAATCTATTTTCGGATTCATTTTAAAGTACTCTCGAATAAAATAAAACAGAATAAAGGAAAATAAAAATTTCTAATCTGTATTGCGATACTCCAACTAGCGTAGAAAATTCACGCATTTGCGTTACCTCAATTGGCGTTGAAAATTCACGCATGTGCAGTGTGTTGTAATTGTTGGCAACTGTGTTTTGATTTTTATTAAAAATTTAAAAAATGTGTGTATAATACTGTAGTAGCTATCTCAATTTCGATCGATAAATAAAATAAACTTGATTTCATTTTAAAGAAATAATGGACTTGATTTGCAGTTTTGCTATATTTCGGGTACGCACTGTAAACAATTGTTTATAGGTTAGTTGATTACTTTTCCATGCGCACGAAGTCGCGGGTAAAAGAAGGTGTTACAATAAAATGACCAAGCATCGCGAAATAATGGAGATAAGCTAGTTTTTGACTCATTATCTTAAAATGGCTCGTCCCTCGATCCTTTTCCATAGCCACCCTAATTAATGTACATAAAATCCGATAATTTCAGCTACCAAACCACCTGGCAATGTTTCGCCAAAGGAAATGCTTATTTTACGTTAAATTTTAAAACAAAATTTGGTTTGGACCTAGATAGAGATTGCACGATAGTTTTATAATCTAAAAAAACTATAAGCTGTACACGTTATTGAGTTTTTCTAAAAACCACTACTATCCACACTGCCACCTTGCACTGGTTGACAACATTTTCACGCCTAGTGCTCCGTGTTTACACTAGACTCGCACTCTCGGGGCATAAATCGCGAAGTCTTCAGACACCTCACCCACCAACGCACTGATTTAGAGACTCTGTAGCGCTGCGGCCCTTTTTTTAGGAGGCTCAAGCCCGGTCTCCTCTCTCCTCCGAAGGCACCTCAGGTTTTTATGGGCTGCTCGACTTCCGTGGAGGTGTTGCGATTGCTATTATCATTGGCTCCGTGCCCGATCATGCGTTCGGGAGGAAGAGTGAGCCTTTTTTGTAGATGCTCCTTTTGACAATGGTGAGAACTAATGGATACTGTGAAAGACGGTAAATGCCATCCTCACGAGACCTGATATCAAACTAAAAGGAACAAAAAAAGCACTGCTTATATCTCTTTGACAAAGTAAAACCACGTAGATAAGAAGTAACGAAAACTGAAGATATGATATTCCGGTCCTGCCCGAGATTAAAATACTTCCATAATTAATATTTGTAATGCACAGGTAATCATAAAGTCTTCCCATAATTACCACAAAATTATTAAGAACAAACCTCGAACATTAATACTGTAACATTTTTTATATCATGCCAGAACATGATGGTGTTTTAGGAATGAAGCTTTTGGAGTCAACAAAAATGAGTAGGATATGAATTGAAATTTTATTATCTCAAACAATCAGCTTTTAATAATGTGTTGCCATTGCATTTACAAAAGCTCTGATTTTAAAAAAAAAAAATAAGTTAATGATTACAACAAATAAAACCCTTAAAAATGTCATTTTGAACACGTAATTATATGAAATGAAATAAACACGATATGTGATTTTTTTAAAAAAACAATGAATGCAAGACAAAGTGTTTTGATCGTTTGCAATACTAAAGGGACTAATTAAATGACACAATTAAAATGAAAAAAAATATATAATTTAACTCGTGCAAACACGTGGTGCTTCAATGAGGGTTTAATGGGATGAGGATTTTGGCTTCAACAAAAATGCGTGGGCAAGGAATTGAAATTTTAAATTTCCCCTTTCTCAAAAAGAGGCCTTAGAAAACTCAAAAATATTCGTAAATGGCTGCAATTTCGAAATATTTTTAATCTCCAACTTGCCACTTTTTGTTGAGATGATTTTTTTCAAACAATAATAAAAATATTTTCAAAAGCACATTAGATTGTTTAATTAAGTAAAACGTTTTCAATGATTGGTCGTTAAAGAAATTATGTTCTGGCATGATACATTGAAATATGCACAACAGAATTCAATTTTTAATATTTTTTTAATTACAGAAAGATTTTGTAATCATTATGAATAAAAAACTTTAGTACAAAATATTATAATACGCAAAAACTTTTATCGTCCGAAACATTTTCTTTTTCTTATCGAAATAAGAACTAAAAAAAAGGCGATTTTTAAAAAGCGCCAATATTAATTTTGTCCTTAAATTATTAGTACATGTTATAAAGGTACTTCTAATTCTATTTTCAAATATTACATAAGGAAATTTTCAATAAATATTTTTTAGTAATTATTAAACAACTAATTTATAAGCGATAAAAAACATGGAATTAAAATAAATGAACAGTTATTCCTGGTTTGAAATGCTAACATCTGCTTTAAAATTTTTCTTTTAATATAATTCTAGTATAAAATCATTAAAAAACATTACTAACAGATATTTTTTAATTAAACAGAAGAATCAGAACAGTAAAGATACAGAAATTCTTAATTTCATTATTTCCTAGCAACGGAGTATCTTTATCTTACTTATTTCAAAATCAATTCAATTTCAAATTCAATTGCCTATTAAATTTCAAAACAGGAAAATTGCTCAGAAATACCAACAATTATCATTAAAAATAAAAATAAATTGAATAATAAGATGACATTAAAATAGTGGGACTATTTGCTCCTAAGTCACTGGGGGGCAAAAAAAAAAGTTGATTAATTATTTCAACATTCAATTAGCTTTTGTATTTGGGAAAGTTGATGATATTTCTTTTAAACCGATATGTAAAATTGGGTTAAATTCGACTGAATTATGTATTAGGAGACTGAGCATGCATTTATAACCACAACGAATTAGATGAGAGCGAGAGTGTTTTTGACCTTTTGGTGCGGCACGATCTTTTGGACTTGGTCTAAGGGTCTATACCAAGGGGATCAGCAGCAACAACAAGAACAACAACGAATTATTACAAATTTTATAATTGTAATTCAATTAAAAATAATAATTTTAAGGATTTTTTAAGATTGTTATGTATATTACATCATGAAAACATTTAATTAATCTTAAAATTAACACTTATTAAATAGTTGAAAGAAAGCACATCCTTTTCGCATATTTTGAGACTAATTATGTATATTTATTCTATACCATGTATGTACATATTAATCCCACATAGAACAGTCTGTTCCACTATATTGTGCAATATTGCGCGATATTATATGATATTAAACAATATTCCCCAATATCAAACAATATTGCGAATATTGATCAATGTCATACAATATTGCATTGTATTGTATTTGTGTGCTACTAAGGATTAGATGTAAACATTTTAATCGTCATCCGTTGTCTGTAAGTGTTACAGCATTATGATTCGAATTATGTTCACTAAATATTTTTTCATCTCATTTTCAACATCGTTTAAATTATTATCAGTATTTTTTTTTACAGAAATGTCATTTATGAATAATTTGAAAGTCGTGATATCGTCCTTCTAATAAATATACTCCAGAAAATAAATGTCTGTTTTCAGAAGACTCCTGTAAATTTTCAAAGCCATAAAAGAGGTACTGAAATTTTTGCATAGTATAAGTCACAATACTTTTATCATTACAACGATTAAGAATGATTATGGACTTTGATGGAAATGACATATAAAAAGCATTTTGTTGTATTTGCGGTTCGTGTGTTTGCACTGCAAATCGTTAGATTTCCAAATTTAACTAATAATTTTTTTAAATTTTGCATTAAATATGTAAATTAATCATTGATAAACTAACTCCAATGAACGACAATAAAATTATTCTTTGTGATACAATATTATTTTATTCGATGAACTTATTTATTTATACTTACACGGCATTTGTTATATATTATAAAATTTAAATCATACAGTTTACAATAATTTTTTGAAGTTTACAATATATTTTGAAGTCATTAGATCATTTTTGTGAGAAAAGACGTCATACAGAGAACAATTAAGACAACATTAGTTAGAATTTTCATTTTTTAGATGAACAAGTTTAAGATATGATTATTATATCACAAGAGAACGACTACAATAAAAAATAACTATCACAAGAAATTCTATTTGTTATAAATTGAACTTTTATTTAAAGACCATATGCTTTTGAATTTTGAGCTCTTAATTTTTATGGTATAAAAATTTAAAATAAAAGGAAACATATAAAGTGATACATTTCATAGTTACATTTATGTAATTAGAAGAGTATTATTAAACCTTCGTATCAGAAAATCAATAAAATGACACATTTTCAATCTGAAGGTGTTTTTTTAATATTAAGATAAATAAAAGAAACACAGCCATAGACAAATGAAAAGAGTAAAAATTTTGTTAATAAAAAGATACATTTTTAAATTACAACTTTTAGCTGATTCCTATCATAAAAATCAACTCTAAAGTTAGCTAAAAGTTATTATATAGCTTACAATTCATTGCATTTGAATGAACTACTTTCTTCTTAATAGTAAATAGCACGTCATGCGAGTTAAGGTTAAGCAAAAAAAATAATCCTGTTAGTTCTTTACGTAAATACATGGTTTCTTTACCACATTACGTAACTCAGCGAGGAACATCTGATTCACAGTTGGCTTACTTTCTCAAAAAAGCACACTTTTTGTTTTTGTTTGATTCAACTTAAAAACCTTACATATTTCAATCAACGTAACCCATATTACTAAATCTTGTAAATACACGCTCAAGAAAAATTTAGTAACACACACGAAATTTGGAACACAAAATTATGTTGGTAAACAAATAAGTTTGTTTTATTTGAAAAGCTAGCGAATGAAAGAAAATATCAAAAAGAAATTTCACTTCAACGTAATGAAAGAACAAAAAAGAAAAAAAATGAACTGTTGAATTGTGACAAGCACCTGTGACAGTATTTCATGAGAACGAACTCGAATACAACCATTTACTCCACGAATAAATGAAAGACAGAATTGCTGAATAGATCGTATTTTTAAACAAAAATAAAAAAAAATAACAAAGAAAACGGAATAAAAAATAAAAAAGAGCGGGAAAATGTGAGACCACATGCTGACTTCAATAACAATCAGTAGGACAGTGATGTCAAGTTCGATTTTTTTTATTCCTACTATGTTTGGTTAAGGCACCATGCCAACTTTACTTCCGCATATTAAGTTCAAAGAAAAGAACTGACTGGATTTCGTTTTTATTCTGCTTTATAGAATATTTTCAAAAAAAAAAAAGAGATTATTATCGTTTGCGGAGAATAAAAAATATTGAAAGACGAATCCCCGCAAAAAGATAATACGGGATCTCCATTCTATTAAAAAAAAAATCTTTTCAACAGCAGGGTTATGGGAGGAAAATTGAATCAACCAACACACACAAAAAAATGAAAATAAGTGGCTTTATAGCAAATCAGAATCGTTAAGAACGTGGAGATTCGTCAAAATATCAAGTTCCAATTTTTTGACGATTACAATATTTCTTCTATATTTTCTATATGAGATAATGGAAAGGAATAATTTCAAGCTATTTTGAGTTTAAAACAAATGCCTTTTTTTAAAAAATTTCACGTCACATAAAAAAGTCACGTAAAAAGTAGAATTCTCAAAATATTCATATTTTCTATGCATTATGAAATCAAATTATTGTAATGAAAAGCGAAATGAATAAAAAAGAATTCATAGATTTAAATTTTTTCACCATTCTTTTAAATAAAAATTATTGGCAGACGATTCCTATTACCAGTAGATAAAATCTTTGATGTAAAACAATTATAATATCCATTTACTTTAAAATTCGGAGTTAAATGCTATTAAAGAATTACTTTTTAGGTAATTTTAAACATAATCGAAAAAGAACTGAAAATTTTACCACGAAAAAATTAGACCGATTTGAATTTTATAAAAGAAGAAAAATTCATAAATATTCATTAAAAATGAACTAAACATACAATACGATTTTTAATTTAACAGAATACTTTCGTCTGGCCTATACTTTTCCTTCTTTTATAAACTCCGAATTTGTGATCATAAAATATCATTTTTTACTTTTTTGATGCCCGAATAAAAATATGTCCGTGCCATTTAAAAATACCATTTTATTACTTTCTCTTACATGAAGTACAGAGAAAGTAATAAATTGTAACTCGAGAATTCTGACAAATCTCCAGGTTTTAGACCCCCCCCCCCGCCTCGAACTCGGAAGAAAAACAATTTTGGCTTTATGTCAGTCTGTAACAAGGATAACTCAAAACTGTTTAAACTAAAAGGATTAAATTTGGTACAGTTTTTATACAAACTTCCATCAAATTTTGAGTGAATCCATTCACAGGAAATGTCTGTCCGACTACTTAAATATAAGTTAACACTAGAATTACATAGAAAAGAAAGCTAGATGGATAAAATATGGTAATAAAATTTAAAAAAAATAATTTGTAGGTATGTTACATACATTAAACTGAATCCGTCTAAGGGTTGATTGTCTGTGGATTTATACTTTCATAAACATTTAAATGGGATAATTTAAAAACGAAATAACTTGAGTATTAAATTTTGGTATGTGGTTTTGTCATTAAGAGTTATGTGTCGGTTTCTATCGATAAGGGAAGGCTTTTAAAACACAAATTCTATTTTTAGTCGTATTAACAGCATGCTCAAGAATTAATCGTCAGGGTTCACATGACAGATTTAAACAAATTATAATATAAAAAGAAAATGAAATCTACGACCACAAAATTTAAGTTATCATGTGAGTGCATTATTATTTTTATGTCATTATTTTTCTTAATTAAATTAAGACATTAACTAGTAGAAAACTGTTTGAAACAATCACGAGACTTCTCTATTGCTCTCTCTATACATAATAATAATTTTTTTAACTTCCATCTTCAATTTTTCCAGCTGGCAAACAAAGCTTTGGAGCACAACAGACTTTGAGATGAAATAACAAATATGACGTCATAGTTTTTTTAAAAACTATTCTACTGTCAAAGAGGCTTACGTAATAATAAAGCAATACTGGTAAAAGCAGGTCAATCTTTTAGCAACAAATCTGGTTTCAAAGAAGCATGCATAATAATACTAATGCAATACTGGTAAATTAGGTAAAAAATAAATGCGGTTAAAAAATGCCAGTTATACTTTCATTGCCAACGCGATTTCTTACTTCAATTATTCAAATACCTTTAACAAAACATCATCTTCTCACATGTTAAAAAATGATAATTTAACCCAAAGATCAATACTTTTAATCTATTTTTTTTTCTCCAATGGTAAAACAATGCATGTGCGGCTTTACATAGTGGCCAAAATTTTATGCAAGATGGAAGAGGTAGAATCTAAATAAAGAGGAAACGAGAAAGTTTTAGACAACTTCACTAATCTTTTTAATTGTTATTATATTACATCAATGAATTTCTCTATTTTTTTTAAATAATTGATTTCGAGAATTCCGTGTTTCATTTCTCTCTATTCTTCTTTTTTGTTGTTTCGAGATTCTTAACGAGGGCGCACCCCACAATTCTAAATCATTGACTTTATGCAGACATCATCAGCATTCTTTTTTGAAAATTTATTTACATTTTGTTAGTCACAATACAAAACCACAACGAAACCAAGGAATGAAGTCATCATCCGCACACCCTTATCCCCCGCAGACAAACACATCCAAAACTGGCCATTAGATCACATTTAACCCTCCCATTTATTCTGCCTCACAAAATGTACCGAATCCCTTTTAACTTACGGCCCATATGGGTATCTCCCCCCAGTTAGGGCACATAAACACTTGAGATTCAGGCAGGGAAGATGAGAATCTTTCAGGAAGTGAAAGTTCGACGGAAAAAGAACATTAGTGCCTCCACTAAATCACCTCCACAACGCAGGAAGATTCTATTTATATAATCGAGAAAAATATGCATCAATTTCTGGTGTTCCATAAATGTAGGGATCTCTACACGCGGGCGCTGAGTGCGATTTTCCGCTGGATTAGTCCAAGTTATTCTGACATGAATGACACTGCTTACCTATACACATAAACAAGCAGACGGAAGGACGAATTCTGTGTTGTTTTTGCAGAGATCTGGTGTAGATCCGAGCTTATGTGTTGGCGTAAGGTTTCTTGGTGGGGTTTGTTAAAAGTAGAGTTTGTGGACGGTGCTTTGACTGCTATATTTATTTCGTCGAACGGAAGAGTTGGAAAATAGAACGAGGAATTCGTTATAAATGGACCATTGTAAATGTGCCAGTGTTACAATGATTTCAGTGGCGAAAGATGGCGCTCTTAGAAGAATATATTTAACATTGCTTTAAATTACAAAAACAATTCGTTTCAATGAAGTTTAATCTCACCTAGCAATATTGTTTGCTGATTTTAAATCCCCACCGTAACATTTTTACATTTTTTAAAAATTTAGGATTTTATCGTCTTATTTAAATACTAAGGTTTTCATTTTAAAAGGGTTCAGTTTAATGAAATTTACATATTTTAAAATTTGCATCTTTTTATTGCTGATATGTTTTATAGTAACATTTGATTAATCGTTCGTACCATAATATTTTCGCAGCATAGCCAAATCTGCCTCTTACGCCAAAAAGCCCTAACTAACTAACTGTTTATTTTAAAGGAATAAATAGAATAAAGAAGTAACTCAGTATCAGAAGTAAATCAGACATATTTTTTTTATACACTTTTTCTCAATTTTTAATATTAGTTCATACACTTCCTCCCCCC
>JAOUZG010048027.1:1480058-1520421 GCA_026289955.1 Argiope argentata
CACACACACACACACACACACACACACACACACACACACACACACACACACATATATATATATGAAATAAATTTTGATCGGTCTGCATTTCCGAAAGAGAGACACCAAGAAGTTTGAGCAAATGCATGTGGAGCTTTAATAGATAAGATTATATTCCTGGTCAGAGTTAAGGGGATAAAGGCTTAAAATTACAACAGCATAATCCGGTAGAAAAAAACACCCTGGAAATATCTAAAAATTGTTAAGAGCATAAGGAAATTGTATTTTTTTTTTCATAAATCAGGCTTTCAAAGTTTAAAAAGAATTGCTTCAAAATATTTGGCGATATTAATATGTGCAATATATTTTTTACAATCTGATCTTGGATACAGATTAATTTCGCCTCCTACGTCTTTTTTCTCCGATTCAAACTTATTTCCGCAAATTCTGAAGTGTATATATATATATATATATATATATATATATAGAGAGAGAGAGAGAGAGAGAGAGAGAGAGAGAGAGACTCAATTTTAAAATTTAAGAAAAATAACGCAAAGGTCGAAAAAATCCACGGTCCACTTGAATTCTTTTTATGAAACCGGCGAATTTTTATCATGTCAGAACATGATTTTTTGGCGATGAGAGTTTGAGTGTTTTGGTGCCAACAAAAATCAGTAGGCGAAAAATAAAAATTCTATTATCCGCACGAGCATCTCAAAAAATCAGCTTTTAATAACGCGTTGATATTGTATTTACTGAAGTTCTGATTAAAAAGAAATAAGTTAATGACTGCAGCAAATAAACCCTAGAAAAATATGATTTTGAACGCGTGATTATCTATATTAATAAAAATGCAACTCGAAATGCGTTGCTAAGCGCAAAACTGGAGAACGGCTCGACCGATTCGGCTAATTTTTTAAAAATATTTTCTTTAAGACACGAGGATGGTTCTTATGGGAAGAAAAAATTTAAAAAATGGGAGGAAAATAGTTAAAACGACACTTTTCTTACCTTCCCGCCAAAAATCTTCATTTCCTTCCCCCCCACACCAACTGAGTGAGATAGCAGGAAGTAATAAATTATGATTTGTTTAGAAAGAAATACGTGAAGTCAGTTGGTTTTCAATCGTAGATAATGGGATGTTTAAAAAAAGAAAGAAAATAGTTGCTTTTATTATTAGTCTGTTTGGATATTTAATCTATGCCTGCTCAAAAAAAAAAAAGTCTGGGCGGGGAAGAAAAAAAGTAATAACAAAGTTAAAAAAGGGTTTATAGAAAGAAAAATAGTGAGAAAAAAAAGGATAGAAAAGAAGGGTGTGTGAGTCACCATTATTTCGTCTGTGCGAGGCATTGTCCAAGCTGTTTTTAAGCTTTTGCATCTCTTGAAAACCAATTGTATCTTAATTTGTTTAATGCTTTTACATTTATGAAAATTTGAATATCATTATTCTATAAAAACAGAATTTTAGACCCTTTCCTCCACCATTTAAGTAAAATAACATTTCCGGGACAATCAATGTACGGATAGAAAGAGAAATATGAGTAATACAGTGAACAGAACATCTGAAGAAAATAATACTATAAATGAATTATATGATTATCAAAATTTGTTTGGTTTGAAAATATTTTGGGGAAAAACCTGTTATGAGATTCAGCTACATAAAATAGCGAGCATTAATACTGGCGAACCGACTGGTCGCCAAAGGCGGCTAGTATGAAATGAAAAAAATAGGAAATGTGATAATTATTTAAACAATCAATTGAGACAAATGTTTTTTGAATCGTTTGCAATACTGAAGTGACTCATTCAATGAAACAATCAAAATGAATAAAAATATAATTTAACTTGCACGAGCACGTGGTGTTTAATTGTTCAAGAAATGATGTTCTGACATGATACATTGAAATATGCACAAAAAATTTCATTTTAATATTTTATTTATTTACTTCAAACCTGGAAATGTGAAAAAGAAAGGTGAATGACCTTAATAACAAATTTACTGAAACCACGGCGATTACTTAAGATTATTTCCAAATGATTCCCCCCCACCCCCTAAAGCGGGTCCTAGTCACCCAAGAAAAAAGTTGAAGAAGCCCTGGGAAGCATAATCACCTCCTTAAAATAGAAGTCGGGACTATTATTATCATTAAAGACTGCGAAATATATCAAGATAAAAATCATAACACGTCATATTTTCATAGGATCTTGGCTGTCAACAGGGTCGAGATCCTATCGGGACCAAAAATATGGGGAAAGGGGGGGGAGAGAAATGAAATTAGGTGGGATGGTGAACACCCTGCCGGAACGAATCTAGATTTTATGATCGTGCTCTAACAGCATCTCCACCCCGGTGATACGGGATAAAAGATAATGTTCTACGCGCACCCTCAAACGCGTGCCGACAGACCCTCTTAACGGTGTGTGTGTTAAGAGATTGCAAGGGTAGAAAGATCCGGGCGGTTATTTCTTGTCTTGCTATCATCCGAACAAATAAAACCACCGAGTTTTGCAGTTGCAGAAAGGAAGAATAAATAAATAAACAAAATAGAACTTCTTGTAAAAGAAGATAAGTGTAATCGAGAAAGGACGTAAGGCTGATTTACAAATGAACTTAAGGTCACATGTCCTCCACGTTGTTTTAAGAACCCTTAATAAAATTGAAGTAACTTCTATAGTAAATACTAGAGCAAACTTAGCTGCTTAACGCTTTGCATTCGGAAAAGTAATCCGGTGCATATTTATTTACCTAAATATAAGGGATTGTTTATCGCTCCGAAAAATAAATGTATATAATTGTTTTAAATCGAATTTCTCTGAAAAATTACTCTAGATCACCCTACCCTTTTGGAGTATTTTTAGCAAATCAAAATTTAAATAAAGATTAAAATGAAATAAGCTATGTATATTTCAATGTATCACGTCGGAACCTAATTTCTTGAACGGCCAAGCACCACGTGCTCGTGCAAGTTGAATTTTATTTTTTTCATTGTTTCATTGAATGAGCCACTTTAGTATCACAAATGATCCAAAAAAAAAACTTTGTCTCGCATTTCTAGTTTAAAAAAATATCTCATTTCCCATTTATTTCATTTCAAATAATCACGCGCTCAAAATGACATTTTTCTAGGTTTTATTTGCTGCAGTCATTAACTTACTTAAAAAAAAATCAGAGTTTTTGTAAATGTGATGAACGTTATTAAAAGCTGGTTTTTTTGAGATGCTCGTGCAGATAATAAAATTTTTATTTTTCACCAATAAATTCTTGTTTTATTTTTCGCCTATGGGTTTTTACTGACGTCAAAAACCTCATCCCCAAAACAACATGTTCGGACACGATGATAAGTGAATAAAGCTTTATGGATTTTAAAAATGTAAAATTATTTAACACGAGGGATTTTGTGGAAAAAGAAATTGTAGGGATGCAAAAGAAAAAAAAAATCCGAAAAGCTGAACACGGAATTATGGAATATGGTGGACAGACATTTGACAGTAGCACAGTAAAAAAAGAAAAAAGAAACTGAAATTGCAGTATTCAGAAAGATGGAAAATAACTGCAAAACATATTTACAATTTTAGTAAAGCTACGATTTCATGGTTTTCATTTTTAAAAAAAAGTTCGAGTTCTCAATGAACAGGACATTATAAGGCAGTTAAAATAACATGGCTTTAATGTCTGGCAATTTCATATTACCATGGACAGTTATGTTACAGTTAGTTTACTTAAATTAAATGAAAACAGTTAACTGAAATTAAATATGAACAATATTTCTGAGAACCAGTTGGTCGCCAAAGGTAACTAGTTCTAAATAAAACTAAACAAAGCTTTTTCTTTAGTTAATTATACTGGAGCAAACAAAACATCACAATTAACATCAATAAACTCAATTAAATCCATGACCGATTTTGCTGACTTTTACCGGTTTGGGGAAAGCAAGTGTCTTTTTCCTTATAAGGTACGATACGAATCAACGGTTTCGATTGACATCTCATAATTCATCTGAGAAGATGATTGCCGGTTTTTCAGCAATGGTGAACAAGCAGAAAATGTTGGGAGACGGCAGCGGCCTGTTTCAGCTGAAGACCGGGAAGATATTCAAAGGAAGATTCTGTTTGAGGATTGTGCGTTCCAGTAGCCTTCACCTAAAGAACAGGTGCTAACTCATTCTTAAGCAAACGAGGCCACACCCTGGGACCGACGCCATGAAAAACACAAGCTTCTCCTTTGGTAAATATAAGATTAGGAATTGCGGTTACAGTTAGTTACTCGGAGCATGGTAATTTCAAGTTTGTCATTTTCGCGATTAGTTCCTCATTTGAGGAAAAATGACAAATTCATTGTCTCTTTTTTTGTAATGTTTTTTTTTTTTGCCTAATCTTTCTAAATGTATTTTTGTTTAAAAAATATATTAAAATCATTTTTTATTGGCTTCATATTTTTCTGATAGCAGCAATTTCTATCTTGTATTTTTTTTTCTCTCAAAAAAACTGCACAAGAATAAATTTCTGGCCCAGAACTGAAATTTTAGAAAATATAATATACTAATTTACATAAACATTTAATCGCTTCTAATTAATTGTAATATGTAGTCATTCAAATATGATAATTTAATTTAAAACGTATATTCTTCAAAATTCATATTCGAAAAATTAGTTTTGATTTAACAGAACGAACACAATACCTCAATCATATAATTTTAAAAAAAAATGTCTCAAGGAAATATGAGATATTGTAACGGAACTGTGGCAACGTCACCTAGAGGAAACATCAGCGCCACCTAGATCGGTATCCACCTCGGCCATCATAGCCAGTCGACCTCCAGCCAACATAGAGAGAGCGTCTCGATTGAGGATTGTCTTTTGTTTTTCGTAAATGTCTTAATTGTTTTCGTTATGTTGTCCCTTTTGTTATATAACTGTTTGTGTATGTTTTTATGTTTAGTGAATGTCTACAATTAAATAATGTTAAAAGCTAGCCGTGGTAGTTATTGAAGACAAACGGTTATAATATGATTTTTTAATCTAGTTTCTCACAAAATTATTTCATGATTAATAGCTAAAAAGAAATATATCTCTTGTGTTAATAACGTTGAATAAACAACAATCCAGACAGATCTTAATAAATGAAATTTACTTCCATTTGCTTATCTTTAAATTTTACAGCAATTTAATTTTATATTTTTATTCAGATTGGTAAATAATTATTCGGTTTTATTCTTTTACTTATATAAATATATTTCAATTTTTAATCTGTGCATACGATAAAAAAATGTTTAAATCTTCCACTGCACTAAAGTTACTTTGCATCAAAGTTATAGACTCGGATTAAAAGACGCCTCAGACTGGTTTCAATTCTGAATAACATGTTCCAAACGATACTCTTTGTCATTTTAAATTAAATAATTCTTATCAATTCTTTTTTGAAAAGCTTTAATTTAGTTTAATTTTTTGAAATTAGCTACTGGAAAAAAAATACTTTTCCATTTTTTTTACCATAGGATTTAATAACTTTTCATTTATCTTTAAATTACATTCGAATTTCTGCTCACTTTCATTTTAAAAACTACAAACACAAATATTACTAATTCGGGTTTTTTTTTTGTCATTGTTTTTAGCACTGACTTTTGTTCTGAATCCTTAGGGCAAAAAATTTGGAACATTAAATTAGAAATCTATTTAGTTGTTTTCTTTTTTCCAAATTCCAAATTCTTGAGAAATAAATGCACATGTAATCATTTTTTAAAAAAGTGATATATATATATATATATATATATATATTCAAATTGTTCTTTTATGAACTTTTAAACTTTTGAATTTGCATGCATTCTATTTTAAATCAACTAATTTAAATCAACTAATTTAAAATGGAATAATTCTAATAACTAAATTAAAATTTTAAAATTTAATAGAATTATGAGGGAAATCTTAATAAATATTTTTCATAGATTATAGAATAAGAAACAAAAAAAGCAATGCCTTACAAAATAAAATAGAAATTTTTCAAAGAAATTACAAAAAGACATTTGAATTATTTGAAATATAAAAATGGCAACAGCACAGAAAACGTGAAACGTACAAATGAGCGATTTTACCCTTCCTCGCTTTTCTAAGTAAAATAAATGAGTATGTCACCGAAAACTTGATAAGATATGTGTTAGAATTTACTAGCCGGAAACACACGAAACAACCCTTATTTTTCTCAAATCGAAACCAGCATCTCCACCGGCGGCAGCATGACGAAGAAGCAACCAAAAAAAAAAAAAAAAAAACGATTTTGGAGTAAGAAACATGGAACGTGACAACCAGTTCGGGTAAAGAGAGGAAGGAGTGGGTGAAAAAAAAAGAACACGGACGCCCTGAAAAATATCGTCTGCGTAAAAATGTCATTTTTTCAACCATACTCGTGCTTCCTACTAAATCTTTAAAAATTTATTACATCTAGTTTTGGGGAAAATAATCTTTTGGTGAAATTTCGTTTGCGATATGAAGACACAGATATCGTTTACGATTTGATTTTTGTCACAGAATGCAGCATTCCAAAGGCGGCACCGAGCCGTGGGCTATTTGTGGTCGCCGAGAGATAAAAGAAGCAATATTATTCTTTCTTTTCACCGGTTGTAGTCTTCCTGGGGATTGCTCAACTTGAACTTTCGCAGAACCGCAAAATTTTAAGCCACAAAGGAAAGGAGGGGTTAGTTGTTGCCATTAAAAAGTTAGAAGGATGTTAAAAGACTAAAAATAATTCCATTCCGAGGGAGGAGGACTGAAGGACCAAAGAGCAGACCTGCGCAGAATCTAAATTTCGAATGTGGGCGATTTGTGCAAAGAAATGAAACCATTACCTAATTCCTTAAACACTCAACAGAACAAATTAAATTTAGGACTTGATAAAATCAAAAGAGATTCCGACATGTTTTATATTAAAGTGCAATATGAATGGAATAATAATGGTGAAATATGACTCTCCATTTTATACAATGTAATTACAAATTATAGAAGTTTATGAAATTGCATGATTACATTGTATAATAAAGTGAGAAACTTAATTAAATCTGTTCATAAAATGATTCACATAAAGCATAGATAAAGCTAATATTTAATTTTTAATCAACAATTAAAAGTGGGAACCGCCTATGTAATTTCCATTAAGAACATAGCTAAAATGGTTCTAAGGCACAGAAATTGTTTTTCAAAAACTGTTTTACCTTCATTTAATTGAGTTGCTAAGCATGAAATAATTGTATAACAATACCAACGTGGTTTAATGGCACACAAGTTTGCAACTGTCTTTTTAAATCGTTTTTTGGATCATTTAAATCATTCTAATGACTTTTCCTTATTTTTATACCAAATGCAGACCGAATAAAACTTTCATTAGATTCTACGGATCTTACATCTGAAGTAAATATAGGGAGAAAAAAAACCACAATTAAAGAATATTTTCTTCGCGAATTTTTGCAAATTCACTTAAACAGCAATTAGCAAGCGTAGTTATCAAGAGTTGTTTAGATTTTTTTTTCACTCTTGTTAAGTACATAGGAACTTGGAAAAATCATCTCCTTATTTCCATTTTGCCCAACAAACTTCTAACAATTTTTTTTTTGCTGTTATGTAGAAATTTATACATTTTTTTTATAACAGCAGCTTTGAGAGAAAAAAAAGCTGAAATTAATTTATCAGATTCATTAAATAATTAAAATCTGAAATATACCAATTCATTTTCAGCTACAATCACACACTCACATGTAAACATAATTGTAGTTAAAGCAAAGGGGAGAGTCGTATCCAAAATCAGAGGAGAAAAAGAGTTATTTTTCCTCCGATTTCATCCCGGGAAATTACGAGTTATGTACAATAGGCGTGGACAAGGCTTTTGTCCGCTCACAGCGCGAAAGCAAAAGACGAGTGTGGAAATTTCTCCACCATTCCTTAGAAACAAATGTTTATTTCTTAGCTCCCACTGCACATATTACCGTGAAGTAAAACCCATTAGCGACATCATTATGTCGCCAACACACCTACATTGCCAAGTAAGTCAAGTTTAATCAAACTGTTGGAAATCCCCTTAGAACAGTCTTTTCTAACTGGCACACGAGTCCATTACAACTAATTTTATACAATTATTTATTTACAAATATTCACAATATTTGCATCAAAATTTACAACAATATAAACAATATCATATATTTATGTAATAATTTTTAATTAAATTAAGTACATAAAATTATTTTCAAATTCAAAACGGTTTCAGCTTCGTATTTCACAGAAACTTTTGACTTCTGTGTAGCGCAAGATTTTATTTTTCTTAAGGTATCAAATTGACAAGTTTGCAAATTCCTTTCTCAAATTATATAAGATGCACATAGGTTCTCACACTCTCTCTTTTCCGATTTCCGTCTTCTTAATTCGTGCACTATATCATGCTCAAAATCAAAATTGAATTATATTGTTGAAATTATGAAGAATAAAAAGTGAGTAAATTAGCTTTAAAAGTTATGAAGGAAAAATTTTATGACTGTTTCTTCAAAGCATATTTTATACATACGCACACATTGTTGATAAAATGTCATAAATCCATTTATTGCTAATTTGAGTAATTAAAGGGAAACTTAAATATTATTTTCGACATTATCGTTAGCGAGTCCAAAGCAGAACCACTAGAAAGAAACTGCACCATTTAGCAACCACCACATTTAGTAAAAGGAACAAAAATTAAACAACAGTTCAGAAAAAAAAAATCACATTTCAAAAACGATACTGTTTTAAAGTGATCAAATTACCCTTATTACACCTCGAGAGGATAAGAAAAAGATTACAATTATAAAATTAAAGTGTTTTCAAATTTGAACTTAACTAAGCAGAAAATAATTAATTTTTAGAATGGAACGTATTGCAATTATTTTATTTACAATGACACACATAAGCAATAATTTGAATCCTCTATCTTAAGCAGGAGAATCTAACACAGAGAAAAACTATTTAAAGGGGTCAGAAGCAATTGCATTGGAATTGCCGTAGTCACTAAAGTTTAAATTCTTTCCAAAATATTAAAAGCTATTGATAGTTTTGAAATTTGACATGATGAGTAGAAGGAAAAGAGTAATAAAATTAAGCATTAAAATAAAAGTCGTTATTTCACATAATTTTTAGTGTTTCCTAAATTTTTAATGAAAAAATAGTTTCAAACAAATTACAATCTATTTTTTTTTCCTTCAACCAAAATTAACTGATAATATAATACTTTAGATATAAAAAGGAACATAATGATTTTCATTATCTACATATATTCAAAAATATTTAATAATTTTTGTACTGAGGGAAAAAACTTAAAGAATAAACCGTAAATTAATTCCCAACTAAAAGCAACTCGTTCAATTTCTGTAACCGAACATCTTGTACAAGAATAACAAATACATATAAAATTTTCGGGGACAAAAAACAGCACAGCCTTTGTGGCCTGAAGTTATAAATGATATAATATCTTATCGGAATATATTCATTTAAAATCTCGGAATATCCTCTAAAATTCAATTTAATAAAAACTACAAGAAAGATCACCCTTTCACTCAGCTTGTAACCACTTTCTAACCTTTCAAAATAAACAAAAGGAACGCGGCTTATGACATTATTAAATCTCTTTCATGACCAACAACATAAGCTGCAACCGAAATCGGAAACTAAAGAAAAAGAAAGAAACAACACCTCTTCTTCGCCAACTTCAATCAGAGAGCACGCCTCCTCCATATTAGTTAACTCTTCAATTATTCATGCGGCTTGCCACTTGCTGCCCCCAGGGCTACATATGGAATCGTTCTAAGTTGGCGTCAGACAGGTCAGAATACGTAACGAATTGCGAGAAATACTCGAGCTACATTTTATGTCCACATATGGAATTAGCTTACTTGTCTGCTGTTGCTTGTATTTTTTTTTTAATATCGCCGTTATTATTCTACATCACTTGTAATCGCCGTGAAAGAAAAGTGGCAAAACATGGCGGAGTTCATGTTCGTTTTTTTTAAAGTCTATTCTGATCTTGGGACAACAAAGGCGTTAATCAGCTGTTCTTAACGATAGAACAGGTGATGCTTTTCGTGTTCGTTTAGAAATTCTGTGTAATTCTTCATTACGGTTGCCAAAATTTGTGTGATATATATGCTTGTTCGGTACATGCAGCAGAATTAGATTTTTTTTCTTCCTTTGAGAAATTTTTAATGATTTAAACGTGGACTAGTTGTAAATAAGTAAGCATTAAAATTTCTAGATTTTAACGATAAGAATATTATTATTTAATCATTCTTTTCGTTTAACTTTCTCCTAACATTATAATAACAAAATCAAGTGGTTCTTGACAACATCATAATGAATTTTAATGTTAAAAATTATCTACATATTATATTGTTAAATGCAAAGGATCTGAAAGACGAATATTCTTTTTTAAATAAGTCTGTGTGGCTAGCAATTCGTCTGTAAACAAAAATAAAATTTTCACTTTCCTTTTAACTTTGCAACAGACGAAATATACAAAGAGGTAATAATTTAATCATTAAAAAAACTGACACATCCAAATTCTAAATTCTTTGAATTTGGTTTTAAAAAAAACATATTTCTGAATACGATAAACCAAAAATAAAACAAGCTAAAAATTGAGTTGCAAATGTAAGTGGATTTTATGTCGCAATTTTAGATTTACAACAAATTTCGAATGGAATCCATAACGGAACAATCTGTTCACCCATATATGTAAATAAATATGAAAAATTAAAAAAGCAACCAGCTATATTGACGGTATTAGGTATATAATTTTAACACAAGGATTACAAATATACATCATAGTTTGAATTAGATGTATCAACTGTCTATCATTCCATTTATTCATAACTAAATGAAATAGTCACTAAAAATCGTCATCATCTTTATTTGATTTGTAGTCTTTGTATCAAAAAAGTTATCTGCATCGAATCTGAGTTCGAATTCGTAGTGATAACTACGTAGGAATTGACTTAATTTTTTTTATATTACTTGTTTTAATTCAGCTTTTGCCGGTAAGGGCAACCCTTATTTGGTTTAATAGCATATCAGAATGCTCAAATAATTAATTAATCATGACCCTTTTTTTGGAAGTAAGCGTGAAACATAATAAACCTCCACGAATCTTATGGTATTCAAGATTGCATCAACACAGATAATGTTTCACACATATATAGCAATTAATTAAAACCTGTTTTCAGATTTTCCTATAACAAGTCTAATAACAACTTGCGAAAAGTATTGACATTAATTAGGAGAATTTCTTATTCCTTCCGATGGTACTATAGAATCAGATAATACAAGCTAACAGCTTATTATAAACAAGAGCATATTTCTTAAATATACAAGTTCTATTTTTCAAAACAGTCCCACATGAATGCATTTCACATACTGCTTTATTACATCACGATCATCCATTTTAGACCCTGATATGAGAGAGTAGAAGAAACGCTCCTTAGAAGATAAAATAAAAAAAAATAAAAAATGTCATAAAATCAGTTCTCGGAAGTTTTGATTGGCCGATAACGAAAGCTAGGAGTGTCAATGAGGATATGACTGTGTTTGGTCTAGGCTCTTAATAGTGAAAATTGTTTCCTGTCAATTTTTTGCGGTTGTTATCGTAAGCGTAGTTTAATTCAACCTCAAATGGGTGTGAAAATGGTTGTTAAGTACAGCACGAATTTAAATCTAGGATGGATTAATCTGCATCCAAACAAAAACATTATAATATTTTCCCGCCAAAATTAACAGATAAATATATTCATAAATTCTAAGATAGAATAAATATAAAAAAGAATAAAGTTCCTTCTAGAAAAATTTTCAGATCTTCTTAAGAACAAAAAATTATAAAATACGAATTAAAAATGGCATAATTAAAAATGACAAATTAATATAGCCAATTATTTTTTAACGATTTTTAATTATTTCAAATGACTATTTACGTTACCAGGATTTCTTCAGCACAGATAGACACATTTCAAATGAGATCGCTTAATGTAAGTTTTTATTGTAGCAAGAACTTTTCTACTCAGATATTTATTAATTTAGAGGTAAAATAGTATCTACATAAAAAAATGTCAATGAAATATCAGCATGCGTAAAATTTAAAGATGTATATTTCTTTTTATTAAAAAAATTAATGTTTTTGTTTTTGAATTTCTAATTTTCGGATTGCCATAAAAGAATTCCATTACTGGATCCACAAGAAAAAAGCCTCTAAGTGATTTGTTTTATACAATTTATCTTCCAATTCTATATTTAATATATTTTCCCCTTTTCTTTCATCTAAAAGATGAGAGAAGATAAAACTGAATATATAAAAATAAATTAATGCAAAATAATTTAAATCGTGGGAAAACAAAACATTATTCTTTTTAAATTTAAAATTTATTTTCAACAATTTTTGTAATTTTATTTAATTTTATACAGATTTTGTTATATATAATCTTCAAGAGAAAGTCCTTATTAAAAAGACAAGAGGCAATTCGAATCAACTTTTTTTATTGTGAATGAGCCATCGCAATCAAAAATGGCAAGAGCTCCAAACGATGGAGATTGAAATCCTAAGATTTGAAACGGATCTTTTTAAAATTGAAATTCAATGAACATCTTTCTTTTGCTTCTCGTATTATTCAGAACAATTCGTTTGTTATGAGACTCATCATTTATACTATGTTTCATAGTTTTAATGATAAACTTTATCTTTCTTCTATCTTTCATTAAAGTTTCAATTAATTATTTCGTTTGTTTTTATTCTCAGCTTTCCTTAATTTATTTAATATCGTTAACTTGTTTTAAAAAGACTATTATTTTTTTAAAAAAAATTGATTCTCAATACAGATTCTCAATGGATTTTTTATGTTATAGCTTATTAAATGAATCCTTCTTAAAGTATTTTTTTTATTTAATAAATATGATCGTCGATGTTTTGTAGAAACGTTTATGTTTTCAAGAACAAGTTTCACTTCACAATGAAGAGTCGGTTTATTTTTCTTCAAATTTTTCCGTTCTTTTACTCAATAATTCAAAACTCCAGGAATCGAAGTCAGATTTAAACTTCCAAGAACATTTACGTACAACTATGTTTCTCTTTTTCATTGTGACAATGAATATAAGAGCAATAATCTCAAAATGTTTGCACAAAATGTAAATATCGGTTGACAATACAAAGTTAAATATTGGATGGATATCATACATTCAGTAATTACTCATTTGATTATATTTTAAACGAAAAAAGGGATACTATTTTTCCTTTTTTTATGAGTTAGCTCATTTAAATTATGCCTTGATTTGTATTTTATTTAATCTCTTATTATAACTTGATATTCATGATTTTCAACACGAAAAAAAAAAATACAACAGTCCAGTCCATGACATCATGGTGATATCACTCGTTTAAGTGACTAGGTTATATATTTCAAGTTGCACCCCTACCTTTTTACGGTAATGTAAGCCACCAACGGAAGTACTATAGAAATGAGGATGTGAAGTGTCTGGTATGGCGGTTGGTTCTAGCCATTCTCGTGATTACAATAATGGTGAGGGTGGGCTATGTCCTATAGATGATGGAACGGAATTCCCCCGGGAAGGGTTGTACCGTGGCCGATGGCGGTCAATAGAACTCAAGTTCTCGCCAGTATTGTTGTCGCGGTGGACAAGTCACGAGATTTTTCCGTGTACCTTCTGGCTGGTTAATATAAACTCATTTTCTATGCAGATAATCAGCAGAACCTTTCGAATATGTTTCAGTGTTTGATGACACAATGCAAAAGGTTTGAATTTCACGGCAATAATAAAATCATGTGTTAAAATTTAAGCAAAAGTTATTTTTTAATAATCTCCAGAAATTCAAGAAATTTTTTTTATTTTGAAATGCCGAAAATTCAAATTTGTGTTATAATATTTTAGGACTTTCAAAAATTTTCCTAATATTTAATTAAAATTCGAATAATATTTTTTAAAATCATCTTCTCACTTTATAAAATTTATAGAACCCGATTTGTTCAAGAAATCTGTTCTGTAAGCCAATCGAGGACAAACATTCGCCAAAACAAAAGTGTTGAAAAAATTCGTGAAACAGAAAGTTTGGAGAGAGGGTGCCAGCTCAGGTGACATCTTCGTCCTGATGTGGTTCATAATTACGAGGTCCCTCTCAAATTAGCCCTAGTGTTGCTTTACAACGGCACAAGAATATAACAAAACTAAACGAAACTGAAGCAAATCAAACCAAATGAATCTATCATGAGTATGCAGGAACTGGAACACCACATAGATTTGTGTCATGTTGCCGGAAGATCACACATGAGACATTTTAAGAAACTTGAATTTGTGTAATTTCATAATAAATCTGATTTATCAAAAAAATAAATTAATTAATCACGATATTCATAAGTATATTTTGTTTTTGTCGTATTCAATATAATTCAATGTATTCAACTTATATATTCAACATAAATATATATTTTTTTTTCATGCTAAAATATAATTCTACACGATTAATGTTCTATTAATATATAGAATAGTTAGAGGGGAGAATGCTTTCGCTGTTTCCATTTTTAATGATATCATTAGAAAGAGCCACCGACGCCATTACGTTCGTACTCTAAAGCGTGTTAAAGAACCATTAACACCGCCACTTAGTCGAATCTCTCTTCTTTCGAAAAAATAAAACAGCAACTCGCAGAGTAATGTCCCATCATGAAAATGAAACATTAGACGCTCAGCTGCCGAAAGTTGGCGCGCACAGGTGTGTGAATGGAATAAATGATAAATAAAATAAATGAAAACGGGAATCATTGTCAAGTCGGTTGGCCATAACCCAGGAAATGAAGCGGATTATTAGCGCGGGATGAAAATAGACTGTGGCAATGTGGGAGGTTTTTGGGGCGAAAAAAATAAAAAGAGAAAGAGATTAGAAGTGAAGGGAAGATACTCTGACAGAAAAGGATGAACGTGTAATTCCGTGCAAGAAAATTCATTCATCATTTTCTTTCAGTTCTGGTGTCTTTGAAACTAACAAAAAAGCAGTAGGGAATTTATGTTCTTTTGTTTTTGAGAGGTGTTGCTGATTTGTGTCAGTCAAACCTAATTTGTCACAGAATCTCGCGGGGATGAGAGTAGGTTAAAAGTGGATTATAGTTGACTGTGACAACGAACATTTAATTTTAGTACTGAGAATACAATAAGAGAATACTTGTTAACAAATATAAACAAAACGATCCGTATTATTAGTTAAGTGAACATCGGTTAATTTCTATGAAAATAAATTAAATAAATAAATTTTAACATGAATGAAATCATTAGGCAACGGTGAATTCAACCAAATTTTCATGCTTATTATTTAAGACACTACTAGATTACAGTTAATTTTTTTGAAGACAAAAGTTAATCAGAAATTCAGTTTATTAGACATTAGCTGAAATATCGCTGCTTTTTCGCAGTAATTTCGCGATACATTATCCTACAAAAATATTTTTAAACCATGCTAAATTTCGGAATCTTAATCTATTAAAAATGATTTAATTTCTTTTCTACGCAATTATTCCTTAAATGTTTATTAATTTCTCAACATTTAACAAACATATGAATATCTCAGACGATTTTGAAACAAAAAAATACATTGATACTCACTACACTACTGGAAGCAGTGACAGAACACTATCTTTGTTTCTCGATATTTCTCTTTCAAAAACATTTTCAGACACATTTCTTCTATTCCCGTAAAAACTTTCTCTCTTTTTTTAATAAATTTTATACATAACTTGAAGGAATTTTTTTAAATAACATAAATACATAAGACGAATTATCGTCATAACAAATTAATAGAATTCTGGAAAAGCAGAAAAGAAATATTTAAATGCAGACGATTAATATTTATATCAGAACAACTACTGAATTAGTTTATTATTAAGTGTTTTAATAATGAAAATTTTATTACTTAATTAATTATCTCAAAACTTTAATTAAAAACGTTTTTTTTATTTCTGAATTTTTGAACAAAATCTGAACGATTTTTATGACAAATATAAATAATTTATGCAGATAATTAAATATATTTGCCGTACATTTAAAAATTGTCTGGTAAAATTAATATTCTCATTCTAACAAAAAAAAATTATAAGAAAGGATTTGGGAGAATAAAATATTTTGCAAAAAAGTAGTTTTTATTTTAAAAATATTACATGTAAAAATATTTTAGATCCAAGTATTGGAGAATTTGCCAACTAATTATTAAATAATTTCACTCAAACATTTATTTTCTTTTGATAAAAATGATAAATATAGAATTGATAAATATTGCTTTGCATAGTGAAATCAGTGTTATTATTTTACCCTTTTTATTTTTTCACAAATGAAAGGTAAGAGAAAGTATTATACTCTGCACAATATTTTATCTCCAGATCTCGATGTACAACAATGTTTTTAACATTTTTGTGTCCAGAAAAAGTACTTTTGGGATTTTATCTAAATATTTGCGCTATCTCAGAATATAATGCAAACATGCTAACGGATAAAAGACGACTAATAGATTTCAAATCAAAACTTTTTATTATTATGAAATTTAGAATGAAAACCGTTCATACAAGAAACCTGTGTCCATCCATAAGCAGATGGGTGCGATAACTCGCAAATACAGCGAGTTAAAAGGATGGTTTTATTTGAATTCGATTCCTAAAATCTGCACTGAATTTAATATCAAATTCATATACTTGATAGTCTGCCTATGTATATTCTGGCATATATGTGAACATGATGCCACAAAAAATGTAACAAACTACAAAAATGTATTTAAAAATGCTGAATTATAAATGCTGGTTTAATATAAAAATCAATCAAAATTGTATATCTATAACACATTTTTGTACTTGACTCATTTCGACTTCTGTACACGACTCGAAATTATTTAAGTATATATTGAGTTTGAATTGAGTTCATACAGACTGATTAAATCCAATCTTATTTTCTTTTTTTATATAAAAGCTAACGAAAATATGAAAACTCAATTAGCAAATATCAGCCAATTAATTCGTGAAAATGGTTATTTTAATGCAACGGCCAGAAACTCACCGGAAAAGTATTTTCAGGTTGAATTTTGGGGCTTAGGCCTTGAATACCAAAACCACCTTTCTCTTAGTAATTTGACTAAATATCGTTGACTTAAGTTTATCAATTGCTCTTGAGATTTGCGTTTCCTCTATTCAATGTTTGACATCCTGCCAGAAGGCCTACTTAAATGCAATCTGAAACATAAACTTCCGTTCATTCAAGCATTCTTTTTAGCTAAATATTTTGTATTTCGCTTTTAGCAGCACGTTTTGAGCAATCGGTTCGGTATTTCTGCATTTCTTTTTTTAACTTGCTAAGTACTGAAAGAAAATTAAACAATTGAGATTCCCCAAAATTTATGATTTTCGTTCAAATTTTGGGACACGGACAAGCTAAAAATAATTGTTATAGCGGGCAATAAATTTCGTAAGGGCAAAGAGCCTTCGAGTTTTTTTTCTCAGTATTTTAACAATTATTTAGTTTAATTATAAAGGTCGTGAAATCGAATCTATCCCATTTAACATCAAATATTATTTAAATTTCAGAATATTATTTTAGTAACATTCTTAATTTGGAAATTTTATATTGTTATATAGTAATACCACGATACATTGAATTTATATTTGCAGTCTCTTATATGAGAGTTTTATGCTTCGTGGGCCTCGGGTAAGACAAAGAACGCTTTATATGACTTAATAATTAAATTGCTGACATGCATTTAACACTTTTTCTGAATCTGTTGTGTTATACTAAGGGCATTTTTTTTTCAGTTATTAATCACTAGTATGCGGTTAATAGTATCCAGAAATCGAATTTATGCTTTAGATGTTATTTCATTAAACCGACTGAACCAAATTTTGGATAGAACTACAATTTTAAGAAGAAAAAAAAATCACATTTCAAATTTGATATATTTAAGTTATTGCATTTTTGTCTCATAACATTTACATGATTTTGAAAATGTAAACTAACACATTGTCAACCCCTAGTTGGATTTGGCTGAAGATCTAGAGGTTAAATCTGTGTTGTTGTTGTTGTTACTTATGGCACTTGCCACGGACAAGCCTCGCTGATACATCAGCGGATTTTAAGCCGAAGATACGCGTCTTTTGTTTCAAGAGTACGACTTTTAGCTACACACTCATCACAGTCACTTGAACAGCTCCTTTTTACAGGGGGGACACAGTCTTCTCATCTCACAGGTGGCACACAGAAGAACAACCATGCCCGAACTGGGACTCCCAGAACACGAGGAAGACGTGCTACCACTGTGCCAGAAATTCAACTTTAAATCTATGGTAAAAATATAAAGGTTAACGGTTAAATCTGCGAGTCGAATTTCCTTCATCTAGCTATCTTGGCTTTGTAACTATCATATTAACTTATACATGAACAGGCTGACAGACTTTCTCAGAGTGAAATTTGTTCAGAAATTAATGGAAATCCACAAATTTGGAATGAAATCTATATACCAAATTTCAATTGTTTGGCTTAAAGTGTTTTTTTTTATTGTCTTCTGTCGTGTACAAGCTGACATATTTCGAAAATTTATTTTGCAGGCTCTGTTTTTCTGTCTACAAAAGATATAAAGATATAAATTCTCGAATTTGAAGATTAAAACACTTTATTTATACGTCGTTTATGAGAAAGCCGAAAAGTTCTATACACTTTTCATTAATGCAATTAAGGAATACAGGGTAGAGTTCTTTTTTTGTATTCTAATCCTGATGATACCAAAGAAAAAAAAGTCTTCAGTGATGAAGCACCTAATAACGGAACGAAGACAAAGAAATGAAATAGACAAATAAACAGCGGTGAAATTCGGGCAGTGAAAGATCAGTCACGGTCCCACGTCCCCACCTTCAATTATCCGCTGATCAGAGCACCGCGTTCGGTCTCACAAATTGATGATTATCATGTTCGAAATTATAAATTATGTTCCTAATATGGACGCCGTTGTTTTAGCGTCACGCACAATGGATCATGAATCAGAACTCTCCGTGACCCTTCCGCAGTTTCTCAGCTACTGGGAGAAAAAAAAAAATGAGTTAACTTCCAAACACATGCAGATGTTTCGGAGAGTAAGTTTTGCCTTGGTGGGAACGTGCAAATCTTATTTATTTATTTTTCATTTTCCAAAATTTTTCGTCCCTTTTGTTTTGAAATACGGAAGAAAAAACAAAACTATGAAACTTGATTACTTAACCGACACAATTCGATATTCTGATTGAAAAATGGTAGAAATACTATAAATTTCAAAAAAAAAAAAATATTTTAAAAAAATTCGGATTATTATAAAATAAAAATAATATTTAATAAAAGATTAAAAATTAAAAAAAAACAGTTAAATGACATTTTAAAAATTAAAAAAATTTAAAAGAAATTAAAAAATTAAGAAGCACTTAAATAAAGTTTTAAAAATTAAAAAAAATATTAAAATTAAAAAAAATCAAAATAATTAAATATCTATTGGTTAAATAACCTCAACCATATCCATTACGATGCCAATAAATAAATATATTTATTTCTTCATTAGGCTGACTGAACCTAATCAATTGCAGTTGGACGTTCGTTTTATTTATTTATTTATTATTTATTAAATAATTAATAAACAAGAAATAAATTCAGCACACTGTAAAATAAAATAAAGCAAAATTTTAAAATATTAAATAAAATTTTAAAAAAAGTAAAACACTTAAATAAAACTTTAAAAAAATAGAAATTTTTTAATTCAATATTTATTTTTAAAATAACCCCAATAACAATTATTACGATATCAATCAATCAATAATATATTTCTTCATCAGGCTGAATGATTCCAAGTTAATTGTAGCTGGGCAACTTATCCACGTAAAGATGAAAGTTGGAATTAAAAGGGTTTTACACATGCCAAACGATAAAATTTTTTGAATATTTTAAATGTTTAACAAGAAATTATTTAGAATAAAAATTCATTAGAAATTAAAGATACCGATTCTTAAAAACACCATTTTTTGTTCCAGCTGTGATTGCAATGAAAACCTGCTCATGCGCAGCTTTTCTAGCTCAGTGATTCGTTTTTTTTTATTCATAATTATTTCAGATTTGTAATGTCTAATTAGAGATGTAACAATGAATATTGTTGTGTTCGTGTAGATTTTCATGTTCGTCAATAAATGTCATTCTGCGTCTGATGATATCTTTGATTCTTGAGAGTTAGAAAATGGATTTTAGATATTAGAACACAGATAATTAAAACCTGAACTTCATAATGTATTTAAAACGGTGCGATTACATTTAGAATTATTTTGTGAAAGCTCTGGTGCCATAGACATCAACAATTACTTTTTCTAAAGATCACAAAGAAAAGAAATATTAAAATTTAAAAGCACAAATCTTCAAATACAAATTTTTAAAGATTGAATTTATTGAGAATTGACAATGCTAAATGTTTGAGGACGAGAATTTTGGGAATAAGAATACCCCAGAAGCTAACTTTTTTCAAAAATTAACTCTATTGATAAGAATGCCGGCTTGCTGGCACAGAGGTAGCACGTCTGCCTCGTGTTCTGGAGGTCCCGGGTACGAGTCCCGATTCGGGCATGGTTGTTCCTTTGTGTGCTATCTGTGAGATGGGCGAATGTGTCCCCCTGTAAAAAGGGGCTGTGCAAGCGTATGTGTGTGTGTTTCATCTTCATATGAGCTAGAAGTCAGACTTCTGCCCTCGGGTGCTCAGGGGTTCATACCCTCAGAAGCTACTGCACCCCTCTTTTCGTGGTAAAAAGCGGACACGACATCATCATCATTGATAAGAATAAGTATTTTTAATGCCAAAAACAAAATTGGGGAATTGAGGAGAGGGGCATTCTAAAGACTTCGTGGATCTATTTAGAAAATTGACAAGCATTTTTTACGTTTACCAAATTATGAAGCATGTTTATCTTATATTTTAATTTGAAAAACAAAGTTTTGATTTTTTTCTGGTACTTCTATAGTTTTGCAATTTTATTCTTATATTTAATCAGTTATCACTGAATATATTAATAAGTAAAGACTTATACAACTTGGAAAATTTAAAATTCTAATCCAAGACGATTTTTCAACCAGGGATAGACAGTTGAGAATTGTAATCGATCTAGTTAATTCACCTCGAACTAGAAAGAAATAATTAGATAACTTCTTCTAAAGTAATTAACTAATTAGATAATAACTTTAAAAGTAAATAAGTAATTAGATAGTTACTTCTAAATGAATTTCCTTAGATAATTACTTCCAAATTAATTAACTTAATTAGATTATTACTTTTGAATGCATTAAATAATTAGATAATTACTTTTAAAGTAAATAAGTAATCATATAATTACTTCGAAAATGTAATTGATTAATCAGCAATTAAATAATTAGATCATTTTTGAAGAACAAAACGCCTTCTTTAAATGTTGTTACACATCAAATATAGAAATGTAATTTTCATGAAAGAAAATAATTAACAACTAATGGAACGATCCTGAAATCATGAAATAATTAATGTTTAATAATTCATTATTTCATGATGCATAACAATATTTATTTTCCTGTTCATTTTATTTTTGCATTATCCTTTATAACCCTTTCCAATTCACTTAAATATAACTCGTCACTTTGAGCACCCATTTACTGGATTAAATTTATAAAATCTGATGATTTTCGTAAAAATGATAATTTTCTTTTAATGTTCTGACTGTCTTGTATTATAGTATCACTCTAGCATCTTTTTATTTACATATAAAGTTTAAAAAAATAATAACAAAAGCATTGTATTCGACAAAGTGGAACAAACTACTATTGTAGCTGCTGTATTCATTCATGCAATCCAACAAGTTACTCCAAGTAAAAAAATACCCCCCCTTGACTAGAACATGCAAGTTTTACAACCCCAAATTTATTATTCCTCAGACAAATAGAACGCAGCAGTATGGAACACTAAACAGCCACAAGCTTAATTGTTCCCGCATGTCACGAACAAGACACTTGGAAGCAGAGTCAGCAAAATTCGTCTGCTCTGATCTCCCCTCAGCCCCCATCTGCTTTTCGCTGACAGACTCTTTAGCACGACGTGGTGACGTTATGTGCTAATTCGAGCATTCGAACGTTATGGAAGAGAGAGCAAGGGCAGTGCACACGTGGTAAATCAGTCGCCTTTTTTTTTCTCGCTCAAGTGGATGGAGTAATACCACTTTTAAGATCACTGACATAACTGAGATTTTTCGGCAACATCAACCCCCCTCACCTCCTCCTTCCTCACTATACGACTGAAAGTTTCATTGCAAGGGAGCTGGTCCTAAGTTGGCCTCATAATCTCTTTTAAGCGGGAGTTACGCTTTTTGTCGCTTTTAATATGGTTTGACATAATAGGTACACTATAAAGTAGTAAGCGTGTCCCTTTAAATTATTTATATAGTTGACTACATCCCTCCATCTGCCCTAACTTTTACACTCAGTTTAGTTTAGTTACATTAACTCTATGTTTTAAAGTAACAATAGGGCTATTTTGGAACGGACCTCGCATGTAAATCCGATCAGATGACAAGGACGACACCTGAACTGGCACCCCCTCTCCAAACTTCTACACCACACCACAAATTTTCATTCAGACTGCATTATTATTTTTAATTAACTTTTACTCGCGACTTCGTACTCATGAAAAAGTACACAACTAACTTAAAAACAGTTTAATTACAGTGCCTACCTAAAATAAAACAAAACAGCAAATCGAGCTCGTATTTCTTTAAAATCAAGTCAAGTCTATTTTATTTATCGATCGAGATTAAGATAGCTACAACTGTATTATACACATAATTTTTGAACTTTTAATTACAGTTGCCAAAAATTTCAACACACTGCCTATGCGTGAATTTTCAACGCCAATTGGAGCAACGCAAATGAGTGAATTTTCTACACCAGTTGGAGTAAAGCAATACAGATTAGAAATTTTTAAATTCCTTCATTATGTTTTATTTTAATTCAAAAGCACTTCAAAATAGGTCAAAATTTAATAATGTCTATAGAGGTATCGAAAGAGGCACTATAGAGGCATCAAAAATTTTGTCCATCTCTCTTCGTTGTGTAGTTATCGTGTTAACTCATATCCAAACAGACAGACAGATTTCCTCTCAACGGATGTCGCTAAAAGATATGATAGCAATCTAAAAATTTGGTGTAAAGATCGTGTTCTGTAATCGTACATCATATCGTAAGATACGATACGATGACCAGTATGAGGTAATAAGTACGAGATCGAATATCGCAAAATGTATTTTTCGAACTCAAGGAGATTTAAAACGTGGAGATTCGTCCAAAACCTCGGGTTCGGATTTCTTGACGGTTACAATACTTTCTCTATGCAACGTATACAAAAAAGGTATATATATATATATATATATATATATATATATATATATATATATATATATATATATATATATATATATATAATTTGTGCCGAGAGCACGTCAACTCTTGTTTAACGTCTGATTGCGCAGAATCGGGAAAACATCAAACCTTTTTTTTAGAGGGAGTGCCAGGAGTGGTAATTCATAAATGGAAAGAAAAAAAAACGTTTTTCTTTAGTATATATGGAATTCTGAAATCATAATATAACTTTTACATGCGTAAATTTCATAAGACGCAAATAAGTTCTGAAAACTAGTTTAACATTTTAACTGGAAAAATGAAGTAAAAATTGTAGAAAAAGTATTTTTGGGTGTCGATATTAAATAAATAGGATAATGATAATCTTACGTGTTCTCTGGAATGTTTTTACTAATTAAATAATAAAGTAATTTTTATTTATTTTATTTTTTCATAGACATCTCTATATAAAGGGGTATGTATGCATTACCCATTTAAAGCATTTGAAGATGTAAATCAACTTATAAAAGCAAGAGATTTCACGTTGCTTCAGAGCATTTATGCCAAACATAGAATTTTAATGGACTTTCACATTTAGCTCATAAACTTTTACGTAATGTGAACACTCACAACAAAAAATATCTTAACACGTGAAGATTCAGGAAAATTTCTGTTTGAATATATTTCATTAATCATATAATACAGTTGAGAATTTGGCATTCTTGAAATTATTTCTATTTTTTAGAGACCATAAAAAGTATATGAAACGAAGCTCTAAACACATTCATTATTAAGTAATTAAACTGAATTAAGTGAAAACATCGATAATCATAAGTGGTGTACGAACAATAACATGCGAAAAATAAATATATTATACGAACAATATCATGCTCATTTCACAAAATTAATTCAAAAATATAAATATTTCTTAGAAATATAAAATTAAATAAATAGTACAAATTAATATAAAAAGTTAATAAAAGAAGGGCGGGAAAATAAAGCTTAATGTTTTTTAATAATTCGTTTGATAATTTATTTGAATAAACAATCGCTCAATTAATTTAATGATTAAATACAAATATTTTTTCCTCGTAATTTTCAGTAATATTTCGTCTTTTAGTTAGCGAATTAGAATTTATTCTATTAATTCCAACATTTAGAAAAGGATTAAATGTACTAAACAGAATTCCTTTTATCGTTTGCATCAGGGTTTTTTTATAAGAAATTTATAGACTTCTGAAATTTTTTAACTGGTATGCACCAACCATTAATGAAATTTTGAAATTAAAAAAGTTAACATTCTGAATTTTTTTCTTTTAATTTATTTTCGAAATAATGGGAGGAATTAGAAAATAATCATATCTTTTCTGATATTTTTGTATATGAAAAAATTTTAATGCATAGCTGTAAAAATTGTAATGAATTTTTATGGATTTTTAATAATTTTTAAAAGCATTTTAAATACAACTTTTTTTTGGAATGTTATCTGAAATATCAGCTTTATATTAAATTGAATGCTAGCAAATTATAGCTAATTCTGTATCTAACAAATGCAAAGAAACAGGTTTCTTCTGAAATAACAACTTTTATATTAATATATTTTGTAAAAGAAATATACTGAAATATGATCTACTTTTTTATAACTGAAACATATTTTTTTATTTGGGACTTTTTATTAATTTCGAAATTTAAAAAAGCAAACTGCATACATTATGAAACACTTTAAGATATTCATTTATACTCTTAACGAATATTTCTTAAAATTTAACAAACACATTAACATTTTGTTTTATATTCCATAAAAAACTAATTTTAAAAATAATTCTTTAACAGAATTTTTAAATAATATATTAAATAGATCATTTTAAAACAATTTAATAAGATCTATTGGATTATCAATAACACTCGAATTAAATCAATAAATTCTATTAAAATAGAAGAAGATATGAAGATAAGGAACAAAGCCACAATTTGATATTATCTTGACTTTAAAATCTAGAATATAAGAACACTTTATTCAAACAAATAATTATATTTCATCTCACGTTCTAATCGTACTTGAAAGGAAAATATTCCAAATACGATAATAAATAACTTTTTCTTCCAACAAAAAAATCAACCAGAACATAAAAAAAAAGGAAAGTAAATAGGTGCAGAGAGAAAAGAAAAGTTGGATTAGCTGCATGGCAGAACCACTTTTAAACAAAGTTGATGTTCTCAGCAAACCGACGACAGCATTAAGAACAAACCGAAAACACAGAATTCCTTTGTTTCCCACCGTTGCGAAGTGTCATAATAAGGAATTTCATTGCCATCCCAGGCTCCTATCTCATCCGAGGAAATCGTTTGGAGTGGCCACCTGACAATAATGATGCCATTTAAGTGCTCCAAACTTCTTGGAGAAAAAAGCAAGCTGATGGGTTAGACGGATATATTTATGATAGAAAAAAAAGAAGTATCCCAGAGTTTATTTTTTATGATGTATCATAGCCGTTATTTCTAGATGTGGATCAAAGAACACGTTCTACAAACCTAGAATGTGAACAGAAATCGGAAGGTAGCTAGTTTTTAATGAGGATCGTAAATTTGTTTCACCAATATTTCTGGATTTTGGAGTTGTTCACGTGGAATCAAAGAAACGTAGATAATAAATCAGCAGTTTATTACTTTGTTATTTATTGCCATGGTACGAGATGATTTCGTTTAAAGAATTAAGATTCTTTAGATTAGAAAGATTCGCACCACGAAAAAAAATGTTGATTTGTAACTAAGTAGCAATTTCTTAATTCTTGACTTCCTTTACAAAATCAGCAATTTTTTTTAAAAAGAAAATTTAAATAAGCATTTTAAAGATTAAAATGAAATCTACGGTCGTAAATTTCAAGTAATCATGTGAGAACATAATTATTTTTAAGTGGTTATTTGTCTTAATTAATTTAAGTCATTAACCAGCTTAAAACGGTTTGAAAAAATCACGAGACCTCTCTTTCTCTCTTATGATAATTTTTTAAAACTTAGATTTTCAATTTTTCCAACTGGCAAACAAAGTTTTAAAGTTGGACCGATTTTAAGATTAAAAAAAAAAAACAGTAATTTCGACAAAAAGTTCACTATTATTGGAATGTATCGCATATGTGGTAAAATCCAATGGAAGTAATGCAGACTGATATTAAAATTATATTCTAATATTAACAGCATTTTGAGAAATATAATTAGTAATAATGCGCTTATAATATCATTAAAGAATAAATATAAGTCGCGTTTTAAAAAATTGCGATAGCTAAAACTGAAAGAGAATTAAAAAGAAGCCAAACGATAGTCTTCTGAGCTCGAGATTTATAATTTAAAAGTGAGAAATCGTAAACAAAAGTGATGACGTCATTTCATAAAAACGACAAACAAAAAGCAATTGATGGTAACTTTAATTAAATATTTCAAACAATACTGGCAAAACAAACCTCAAATGTCATGGGTCAGGTGACTCGCTATCCACCAATGAAAAAACGAAATTTTTTTGCTTAATTTTTTTTTTTTTTTTTTGGATACACTACAAAACCCAATAACCAAAACAACATCTTGTTCTCACATGATAAATAGAATTGTAAAGGTGGAATGGTCTGCCTCCAATTTGATGTAAGCTGTTTAAAAATATAAAACTGTTTCTAGAACAGAGAGAGGAAAAATTTAATAAAGATTAACAGTAAATAAACATTAAAATTAATAAAGATTCATCAATAGTCAAAACTCAAAGTACATTTTGGAGTATGAGGTTCGCGACTAACCAGCTTCCATAATATCTGGCCTAGTTTTCTAAAAACTGTACGTTTTGACTCTTATCTTAACTCCTTCACATCTGTCTAATCCTTTACCAGTAAATAAAATCAATTTTCTTAAGAACCAGGCCTACGATTTACGTTAATGTTCTGTTTATGTTTCCTGCATTTGAGTTGGGCATTCTAGAATTCATGTTAAAAATTAAACAGTTTATATCATTTAAGTTATTTTTTTCTCTCATAAATACTTAAAACGTGCCATGCAATATATAAACATAAATAAATCATCAGTACAAGGTCTTTTATTTTAACTATACAAATTACCTGCAATTTCTTCTATGATGCCAGTGGCTACGTCCACATTCTACGTGGCTTAAGAAACAAGGAAGGCTTAGTACTCAATAATGTTTAAAATGAAATCTGCTATGCATATTTCAATGCATCATGTCAGAGCATCATTTCTCGAACGGTCAAACATCACGTGCTCGTGCGAGTTGAATTATATTTTTATTCATTTTAATCGTTTCATTGAATGAGTCACTTTAGTATTGCAAACGATCTAAAAATTTTTTTGTCCCGCATTGGTTGTTTAAATAAAATATCCTATTTCCTATTTATTTCATTTCGTTTAAGTGACATTTTTCTAGATCCTATTCGTTGTAGTCATTAACTTTTTTAAAAAATTAGAGCTTCTGTAAATGCAATGGCGAGACGTTATTAAAAGCTGATTTTTTTTTGAGATGCTCGTGCAGATAATAACATTTTTATTTTTCGCCTACGGATTTTTGTTGATGCCAAAAACTTCTGGCTGGATAACAAAAACAACATCATCTTCTGACATGATAATAAGAAGTGAGAAAATGCGTATTATAAAATTTTCTTTTTTGTGTAAAATCTTTGTTTTTTGATATTTGCGGGCAAAGAAATGAGTTCATACGACTCCGGCCTATTCGGCATTTTTGTTATCCAGCCTGCCCTTCAGTCTACATTATGCCGGATACTTCAGAGTGTATTGTACATAACAACATTTCCCAAAATTTAGCAAATGTAAATAAACTGAGTATATTAAATTAATATTAAATTATATTTACTATAATATATAACCTCGTTCATTGGAAATAATTAATTTTAAAAAATGTACTATGAAGAAATTTATTCTCTTAATTAATCATTTAAAAATGGCAAAATGAAAAGTTACAAATATTAATTTAAATATAATGTAATTATATTTAAATATACTATACTATACTGTAATTAATTTAAATATAATTTATCAATATTGAAATCTGCAAACTAATGCTGATAGTTAATAAATACATCCTTCAATTTTTTTAAAACAAAAATGACGAAAATTAAAATGGTTATTCCCATTTGAATAAAAATATTATGAATTCGAATGAAAATGCACTTCTTTACGAATTTCTTTATGAACTATTCTGTATCTCTGCTGAGCTTTAGTTTGAAGACAAGAAATAATCAGAAACATTTTTCCTTAACTTTTATTTCAACTTTAATAAAATATTTTTTTTTTGCTTAGTTTGAAAGAACATATTTCGGTGGACAAAAGCTCAATTTCACCTCATAATTAAACACAAATAATTATTTTTCCTCATAAGTGAATGAATTCGGACGTCAAAACACGTTCGGATAAACTATTAGTGTCAGCTGGGTTTGTTTGAAAAGTGATGTAAAAGGTCAAGGTTCTTTAAGAGGAAAAACGCGGATTTTACACATTTCTGTTGTCGGATGGCGGGGTAGGAAGTTGAGAGTTTCTATGGATTCCCTAAACAAATAATAAAACATTTTTATATTAATTTTTTATTGTTTGTTATTAAGGCACCGTTGAATTTTTTAAGGTATATTTGCTAAATAATTTTCAAGGGCAAAGTAATTAAATGTAATCTCATGCTCCGTCGCAACTTTACGAAAAATGCAACAAAGCATAATGTACATCAATAACTGCATTGATACAGTATGATAGAGGAACATGAACATATCTCTTTCCATTTTATGCTCGCTATGAAATGGTTTCTGACTGACCAGTGGGGGGATATATTTATTTGGGATTTTGCTGTTTTTATTCTAACACGGAATACGATTGCTGGAGGGACAAATTATTTGATTTTCTACGTAATAACAATGAATTATTAAAGTTTTTTTTAGTTTTATTTTCCCCTTTCCAGCTGTGGTTGTCATGGAAACCAGCGCATGCGCAACTTTTCTGGTATTTTGATTCGTATTTTCATTCTTAAGTATTCAGAGTTGCAATGCCAAATTAAAGTAACGGTGATAAGATTTGTGTTCGTGTCCATCAACACATGTCATTCTGTGTTCAGTGATATCTTTGATTCTTGGGAATTAGAAAATACATTTTAGATGTTAGACCTTAGATAATTAAAACTGCTGAGCCACATAACATATTTACAAGGGCGAGATTGCATTTAGTATTATTTGGCGGAAACTTTGGCGCCATAGACATCAGCATAAGGTATGAATTGAAAAAAAATGGATAGATAATTAACCGACTATTAGTTATTAGACCATTATAGCATCATAGTTTTCTTTTCGACGTAAAGCTTTTCTCAACTTACTAATTTACAAATTTATGAGTTAACACAGAAAAATAAAAGACATATAATGAATGTTCATATAAAATTCATTGAAAAATATAACACATTTTAAAACTATAAATCATTTTATATTAGGATTATTTCAAAAATACTGCTTGGCATAAAACAATCAGAAGTGGCCGGTGTCTTGGCATAGGGGTAGCGCGTCTTCTCCGTACCCTAAGCGTCCCGAGTTCGAGCATATTCTTCTGTGTGGAATTTGCAAGATGTTTGATTGTCCCTCCCCTGTGAAAAGGGGCTGTGCAAGCGAATGTGATGAGTGAGTAGCAAAAGTCGTACTCTTAGTCCTAGTGGACGCTATTACAAAACAAGAGACGCTGATTAGGCTTCAATCGCTGACTACCAGAACGAGCTTGTTCATGGCAAGTGTCAAAAGAAACAACAACAACAATCAGAAGTAAACTAAAAATTGTATCAAATTAATTAGACGAATTTCAATTGTGTTGTTTCCACTATTGCCTAAGTTAATGGCACTTTCTGTTTTTAAAATTGTTGTGCTAACTAATTCCGCAGACGTCGATTTGAGATGTCCATAGGTCGAACACTTGGGATGCTTTTTTTAATTATTTCATTTCATTTCAAATATTTTTTCCTTTGGTTTATAAAATCAAAGGGTGATTTAATTTTAGATTTTAAATTGAAAAATAAAGTAATTTAATTCACAAAGAGATAAAATTAAAAACAAATGAAAAAAAAAATCAGTAAAATTTTATAGTGAAAAGAATATAACCCTCATATTAAAAAAATCATTAAAAATTAAACAGTTATTTCAAAAAACTTAATTGTTCTTTAAATTGAAACAGCTCATTTTTTATGTAGCAGACTTAATTGGCTTCATTTGAAACGCTATTTCAGACTACAGTATATAAATAAATACTAATAATAGTATGAAAATAAATAGTACGATCAATTTCTTTTCCTGTTGGGTAAAAATTATCTTACATTTAAATTTAAATGTTTTAGCGAAAAGTATTTGTCATTTTATATATTACCTTGAAACACCAACTACAGTACATAAAAAGTTAAATTAAAATAGATGTTTCATATTTCACCTGAGAATTCAATAGAATGTCTGAATTTCGTTCCTTCCTCAACATTTCTTTCGCAATTTAACAAAGTCGAAAAAAATCCAACAGAACATTAAACACAAAAATAGAATTCCAGGCGCATAAAATTCGCTAAATCTACATCATATAATTTGTGCAAAAAAAGAAATGCACTTTGGAGCCAAAAACTAGTAATAAAATCTTGCAACTAATTGACTATATCAACAACCTTGATTTTCATACAATAAAAATTCTTAAAAAAAGTATTTGATGCGTCATCAAATTCTGCTTAAAATAACACATTCCACATAAAATTCTTTCTTCTACGATACGTTTCATTACGAGCGGTGATTCGTAATTACGTGTAGCTTCTCTGATTACATCGGAACAGGTGGTTTAATAAGAATATATGCAAACAAGAACAGCTGCTAATAACTGAAATTCTGTGCAGTTGAATTCGAATGTTAGAGGACAATCTCATTCAAATGTACAGTATGGGTAAAATATAAGACGAAACATTAAATGGTTCGTGTTCTGATAAAATTAGCACAAAAATTGGTTAATTCTTAAGCAACTTTTAAATTTTAGTAAAATTTCGTTGGTGTGCTCTCAGTTTTTTGGGGGCAAAGATCTGCGTATGATTATTTAAAATGTTTCTAGTTTAGAAATTTTTCGTTGATTTTTCTTTATTCTTACTTTAAATTAAACCATTTGTTGTGAGTAAAAATAAAAACATATTTGGACTTTTAGTTAATGTGTTATTTGTATTGAAAGCCGGATTTATCAAGTAAAAGTAAGGTGTACTCTCAACATTTTGAGCAACTGTATATTCAAAAACTTACAGAAAAAAAGTGAATTTTCCTAAAATAAATAAATAAATAAAAACATTAAATTAACCTTCAAACAGGAGATTTATTTTTTCTCTCTACGAATTCATCACCTTTCCTTCTGGATTGTTTCCGCCAATGTTAGAGTATATTTAATTTAACCTTAAAGCCGGGCCTCTAAGCTCATGCCTTTCCATTACGGTACAAAATAATTCAATCGCAAGCATTAATGTGAAAGTTTCACAACCGCCAGCACCTGAAGAACAATAAAAACGTGCCTAACTTCAGAGAAAGGCAAACGAACAAACAAACATGGCAGAATTTTTATCAGCACCTCACCCGGGGACGTCGGGAACAATGAGATAAGTCTCCACTTTTCGCGTAAACCACGTACACTAAGCAAACGAAGTTATCTCCGGGCCTTATCGTCTTGAATTTTATGGGCAGATGAGAAAAATTTGAAGAGATAGTCACACTTTTCTATATTTACCGGTTACTTCTGGGGAGCATCTGGTCGCGGAAGATGCCTGACGACGCATGCGCAGGTGATAATGGAAATCACGAAAAATTGTGAAAACGAAGAGCATGATTTTCAGTCCTTTGGAGTTAGTAAAATAATAACAATAAACATTTAAAATGAAATCTGTTTGCATATTCCAATATATCATGTCAGAAAATCATTTCTTGAACTGTTATACACCACCTGCTCGTGCGAGTGAAATTATAATTTTATTTGTTTTAATTGTTTTATTTGAATTAATAACGTTAGTATTGCAAACGATTCAAAAAACTTTATCTCGCATTTATTGTTTTAAAAAAATATCGCATTTCCAATTTATTTCATTTCATATAATCACGCGTTCAAAATCAAATTTTTCTAGGTTTTATTGGCTGTAGTCATCAAATTATTTTTTTAAAATCAGAGCTATTGTAAATGCAATGGCAACGCGTTATTAAAAGCTGACTTTTTTACAGATGCTTTTGCATATAAGAAATTTCAATTTTTCGTCTACGGATTTTTGTTAACGAAAAAAACCTCATCACAAAAACATCATGTTCTGAGATGATAAAAAATATGGAAAAAATGTGCAAAATTTTCAGAAAAAAAAGTTTATCGAAAAAGAAAGACGATAACGCCCTCGTTCTTGGTATAAAAATAAAATGCCACTCTTAAAATTATAGAAATATATGGATTATTTTTTTAAAAAAATATCGGGCCAAGATACTATAAAAGCAAAGACTAAGCTTCGTGAGAGGAGGGATGTAGTTTTGAAATTCAATCCGATAGAAAACCCAATGCACGTATATACCAGGTGCCCAGTTTAGTTCATTTAGTAATATTCACGTCCCGTTTTAAAGCAACTCTTTGACAGACCTCGCAACCGTCAAGGACCAGAAAAACACCTGAGCTATCACCCCTCTCTCCTAACGTTTACACCGCACTAGCAGAAAACCGCTTTGCCTCGACGGATTTACCGTGCACCAAACCAGCTTACATGACGTGTTCATCAGCGGAATCGGGGCTGGAACCTGAAACCTTCCTGCCTCGAAACTGAGACCTTACCTCTAGGCCACCGCTAGCCCGAAGCAGATGTGAAATAAATCTATTGAGTGTCAAGCACTCTCACGCTACTGTGCTTTAGAAGATCCGTGTGAATGGAGGCTACGGCTCAGAAGATAAACTAATTGTATGATTATAGTTTAAACTTTTCCATTAATATCGTTACGAAAGTGTAATACTGTACCCCTGACGCAGTTGATCTCATATTAAAGAATATCGTTACAAAACTGTAATACTGCTTCCCTGCGCATTTGATCTCATAATAAAGAATATCGTTACGAGACTGTAATACTGCTTCCCTGGCGCAGTTGATCTCATAATAAAGAATATCGTTACGAGACTGTAATACTGCTTCCCTGGCGCAGTTGATCTCATAATAAAGAATATCGTTACGAGACTGTAATACTGCTTCCCTGCGCATTTGATCTCATAAATTTTACAGAGCGCTTACACATGATTTTAGGTCAATGATAACGACCTAGGTCAAAATTTGGGCATAATATGAAGGTTCTCGAATGCGTGGCGATTTTGGCGATATCTCTGTAAGGAACCGAGATTCGTAGTTTCTTCTCGAATGCTGTTTTTGAGCATGCTCCGGCTGATATTTACTAGTTGGCGCTACTATAAAACAAAAGGCGCTGATTAGGCTTAAAACTCGCTTATGCCTTGATAAAGCTTGTCCAAGGCAAGTCCCACTAACAACAACAATATGTATGTATTTAAAATAATAAAGAATAACAAAGAATCAATTCCTAAGCTTCAGAGCCACCTGTCCACTTTCGTTACTTTTTATTTCACCTGAAAACTTTATGAACTCTGGAAATATCATCAAAGGTGATTTAGATATCCCCCCTCTCCAAATCATTGAATAAAATTATCAACAATATCACTGGGAAGGAAAAACACTCCATGAGTTCTCTAACCTCAAGCACTTTCGTATTTCGTCAATTACCATTTTACATCAAGGCTTCTATTGTTTTTGTTACTAATTTCTCTTGCCATGGACAAGCCCGCTGATGCATTCGCGAATTTATGTCGAATGAGCGTCTCTTGTTTCAAGTAGCGCCAGCTAGGACCAAGAGTACGACTTTTGCTACACACTCATCACATTCGCTTGCACAGCCCCTTTGTACAGAGGGGTACATTCATACACCGTACAGATAGAACACAGAAGAACAACCATGCCCTAACCGGCACTCGAATCCGGGACACCCAGATCACGAGGAAGACGCGCTACCTCTGTGCCAGGACACCGGCTCAAGGCTTCTAAATGTGTCATCAAAGATCACTTAACGCCTTCCTATCGAACCCACGCCATTTTCAAGAAATATTACAAAATAAAATGTGTGGTGAATCGCACCGTATGTCGCGTTAATAACAAGGATTTAGCAAAATAAATACCGATCTATTCAATTTTATTATCTAATATATTTTTATAATAATTAAAACGGCGTCCTGGCACAGAAGTAGCGCGTCTTCCTTGTTTTCTGGGAGTCCCGGTTAGGGCATGGTTGTTCTTCTGTGTTCTATCTGTGAGGCGTGTGAATGTGCCCCGCTGTAAAAAGGGGCTGTGCAAACGAATGTGATGAGTGTGTAGCTGAAGTTGTACTCTTGGCTCTAGTTGGCGCTACTTCAAACAAGAGACACTTATTTCGGCTTAAATACACTGATTAAGCGGGCCTGTCCATGGCAAGTGCCATTAGTAGCAACAACATATGTAGTCCTTTGGAGTTAGTTGACAAAATTAAATTACTAATCTTTAAATTCCGTACAAATATCCGGCTGTCGAAACAGGTTAGTTTACATTTTTTTTAAAAATTCATTTACCGTAGCGGAACTCACATGTACCATTATGAATCAATTAACGGTAAGTTTTTCTGTAACTACATTATTGTTTTTTGGTTAATTTTTTATAAAAAAATCAGTTAATTACTGTTTTTAATCACGTGAGAGCATGACGTTATTTGGGTTCGCGATTTTTTGAAGTCACAAAATGCACGGACAGAAAATTGGTGATTAATTACTTTTGATGCATTATTATTATTATTATTTTTTTTTTTTTGCTTTTAGAGAAATTAGAAAATGAAAAAGAAAGTTGCCACATTTCGACACTTATCACCAACAAAAAGTTACAAATTGGCGTGAATGTCAGCCATTTATCCGATTCTCCTGTCTGGAAAATAAAGGGCAGGGTCATAAGAAGCTATCGCCTGAAAGAGTGCTGAAAAGAAAGCGGGAATCAAAACGAAACAAACAAAAACAAATATCATTCCAACAATATATATATATATATATATATATATATATATATATATATATTTATATATATATATTAAATCAGTTTTAACTGGATTACAGGGAACGGGAAAAACAACCTGGCCTTGATACAAGGTCTTGCAGCTCGGCTGTTTTTGGAGGGGGGGGGGGGGGAGAAACATCGTTTTCCCTAAAAATATCGACATATGTGTAATCTGATAGCCATGTGATTATTTCAAACTGATGAATAACTTAAAATAAATAATGAATTAAGCAAATAATTAATTTGAGATAGTAGACTCAAATTTTTATTCATTTATATTTAACTACATTTCAGGCTAAACAATTGAAGTTTATTTAAGTGACTTTTTGATAACAATTATTAATCAGCAAAATACACCACCGTTAAAAATTCATCTTAATTTTATACCCACATGGATGACGTGCTGGGAAGTAAACAAAAACACTGTCAAACTCCAAATGAACTCCAACTGAACACAATGCTACTCCAATTTTTACATTATTAACTAAAGAGAAAATAATCTAATCTTCAACCACGATCCTGCCACCCCTCCAGTGGTTCCCGTGGACCTACCACAATCGCTCAATGGCTTGTGAAGCATAAAAGGTGCGATTCAAACGCTCATCTCTCAAGGGGTCCCCCAGCCATCAATCCACCTAATGGAGGGGAATGCAATTTGTTATTTTCCAAATTTACGGAGAATAATTTATTCCTTGCAGGACCACCAGCCCAGCCGTGGCACACACCCAGGCAGCAGACAAGGTGAACATAAAACTTTATCGACGCAACTTTCTGCTCGTGTTAGGGGTCGACGCAGTTTTTTTTTTTTTTAACTGACAGTTTTACGATAAGGTCATATGGAAAGTTCAGGCTGTAAACGTGGCTAACCACTAAGTATGGGTGAATTATTCTGGAGGCAAAACTTGGCATAAAATAGCTTAGTTTTGATTTACGCCACAGATTCTTAAACTACAGTGTCTTGTAAAGTAAGGTACGTGTGGGGGTTGGGAGGTAGCTATGATTTCAACAAGAAAGACAGCTATAATCAGATTATAAGTTTATCGAAAAAGGATATAAAGAAAAAATCTAGTTGACTTAAATTCTAAAAAAATCAGTTACTATATTTGATTTATAAAATTTTAAAAAATAACTAAGAAAAAAATCAACGAATTTTTTTTTCAAAAAGTTTTATGCAAACTCCCCAATAAAGATATTCTTGTCCCATTGTATAAAATAGTGGATTTTACACAAGGGCATAACCATTAGTACTCAGATTTTTATTTTCAAAGTTCCGCATATTTCATGTTTTGTGCTTTATAGTATTGCAATGAAAATACAATTTATATTTTTGACACCTTTTTATCGACCAATTGATTCAAAAATTATACCAAATTTCATTTACTTGTGACATCGCATTTTTAAGTCATCTCGTTTATATGCTCATGAATGCTCAGGCAAAAGACAATCATCTCCCCCTCCTTTTGACGGATTCCATTCGAAATTTAACCCTTTGCGGTCGTATGTCCACTCTCAACCACCACAGCAAGGAACCATACGAATCCTATTCTGTATGCATTCATGTATCAATTTACACTTTTTCTGAACAAACCTTAATGCCTAAGAAAATTATTCACGGACCAATACGATACCCATGTCCAAATTTAATACGTCCGCAAAGGGTTAATATAGATCAACACATTAGATAATAAAACTTAGCATTAAATGTTAACGATTTAGCCTTTTGCATTAAGTTTACTTACTCTAGGAACACGTAGAACAAACTCCTGCGATTTGATTTCCTTCAAAACTCTATAGAAATCTCTAAAACCCACAAAAATTTTATCTCTCTTGCTCAAAGACGTTCTCCAGTTATCACAGACAATTATTCCAAAAATATGTTTATCGATCTCAAAAAGTTCTAAAACTCAAAAATTCGCCCAAAACTCGAGTCCAAACTATTTAAGTGCCATACTTTCTTTTTGTTAAAAAAAAGGATGATTAAAATATAATTCTAGAACAATTTATTATTAGAATATGAAATGTCTCAATAGATCTAAACAACACCTCTTTATTTACGAAATTACAATTCTGCTATTTAAATTAGAAAGAAAGAAAAAAAGATTATAGGAAATTAGAGACTAATCATATTCTTTCAACAAGAACGATTCTTTTCAGAACAAAAATGAAACAACCACGAATTACAAGGAGTGAGCAAACTGATACGATTACTAAACTGCTTTATTCACAAACAACTCGCTACAATGCAGACATCACAAAGTGCGTAACTGTAACTTTATTTTAGTAATCTTATCCGAATCGCCGAACAGAAATTCTGATAAGAATTCTCATACATTATGCATAGATGGGAAAGCAGACGACTTTAGATACACAATCGCAACTAAGTTGACCGCTTCCAGAGGATATTGACAGCAGTTTTGACAGCTCGGAATAGCAATCGGAATGAATGACGAGGAAATAAATTCGCCCTTAGTTCGATCTGAATTCCTAATATCGTCTGCTAAGCGAATGAAGGAGGGGTCCTAAAATTGCAGTTAGGGACCCAAAAAGGGAGGGTAGCAGATGGTAAAAAGGGATATTAAGGTTTGAGGACAAGAAGAGAGAGGATGTGGTGGAATAAAATTTTTCCCTGCTCCGGTCCATTCTTTTGTGACGATTTTTTATTCCCTAAATAGCTTTCTACTTTTATTCATAACTTTCTAAATAGCATTACGGAAAAAAGCACTTCTTTTTTTTAGCGAAAGGGGGGAAAACATATAATTTAGTATTATGTTAAACATTTTAGAGTAAAATCAATTTAAAGACTTTGCATTGTTCAATGCAAAGTGGAATTTTTGTGCTTTCTTATTAATTATTAAAAGTACCCGTTGATGATTGTTTAGCCCAACTGAGTTTCATCGATGGGTCATATTGCGATTTATCCCAGTTAATTTTAGTGTTTCAAATAAAGTGTTATTGAAGTGTTATTGAAGATTTTAACTATATATATAACATTGTATTAACTATATATATAACATTATTTATTGAAAACGGAAGGTGGTTTCGAAGACACAGATGACACTTTGAATTTTGAAGTTCGTTCTATTCCATCCCTGGAGATCCCGATTTATTTACTAGAGGCGCGGGTAATACGCGTCCGTTGACAGCGCGACACAAAAGCAGATGCGATAAGAGAGAGAGAGAAATCTTTATTCCTCTTTAATACCACAAGATTTTGATAGGGAAAACATTTTTTCATAGTGCTTATATACAATGAGATTTCGATGGGGATTTCCTCGACACGCGCTTAATCAGACAATGGAAACACAAGGACCTTTCAAAAAGGTATTTTGTTTATATCAGCAATTTTCCTTTCACTAGGAGAGTAGGAAATAGTTGGCTTTTAGCCGATTCAGCAATTTTACACATCTTCAGCTGAATATATTAACTAGAAAAGTGAAATGGATCAGGAAATAAGAGAATGTTTTTAGTATGAAGTTATTATGGGCTAAACTAAATTGAAAGCTAGGAAATTAATTTGGATTCAAATTTGAGTTTAAAAATCTTTATATATTACAGTGCTAGGGGGAACCCGAATTCATTAGGGAAAACGCTCTTTAATTGACAACGACAGCGAGAATCTGTTTTCTTATTTCAGGTACTGTCCAGTTAAAACCACAGAATGTGTAAATTTATTGCTTGTGGGATTTTCAAAGTGCAGTCGTCTAGCTTTATTCAAGCCGAAATGTGTTTGTTCTGTTGATTTATTTACGATAAATAAAATAAAAATATTATTTTTTTTTGTCAAAAAGCATTAACATTGAATATAAAATAAATCTGTAAAAAATAAATAAAATAAATTCTCGGCCAAATACATTTTTTTACATTAAAAAAACAACAACAGAATAAATTTAAAGCTATGGCACAAGATGAAAACTACGCTCTCTTATCTGAGGACGAAGAAGCAAAATCTGCCGATAGCAAGACTTATCTTCCGATCGGCAGATCAAAAAGATTTGATATTCTTGAAATCAGTGGAGTAAAGAGGTTGGTTTCTTCAAATGTGCCCCAAAAATATTATTTCACATTTGCTGATGTATCAGCGGTCTTGTCCATGATAAGTGCCATTAGCAACAACAGCAGAGTAGACAGAGAGAAAACTACACGTATCTCGCTGATAGTTCTTATTAAGACGTTCACATATTCATAAACAATAGATATATTTTAAACCGATTCAAATTTAACACCCATAGTAAATAATTTATGAAATAAAAATTCATATTTAAAACTATACAATTAATTTCATGGAGATATTTTAATTCAATAAGTTATAGAGAAACAAGTATCATGACATTTAGATGAGATACAGTGCAGTGTACCGGCCTAATGCCGCACAAGAATTTACCGGATAACAAAAAGGAGCCGGATAGGTCGGAGTTTTATGAAATCATTTCTTTGCATACCGATGCCAGAAAACTAAAACTCACTAAATTCACTGTTTTATTCCACAATTCACTAAATTCACTGTTTTAAACAAAATTAAATTCATTGTTTTAAACAAAATTCACTGTTTTGTATCAAAAACTCACCAATTCATAGTTTTAAGCTAAAACTCGCTGAATTCATTGTTTTAAACAAAATTCACTAAAATCACTGTTTTGTACCAAAAACTCACCAATTCATAGTTTTAAGATAAAACTCGCTGAATTCACTGTTTGTTTTACACCAAAATTATTTTTTATACCAAGACTCACTAAATTCACTGTTTTACACCAAAATTATTTTTTATACCAGACTCACTAAATTCACTGTTTTACACCAAAATTATTTTTT
>JAOUZG010048027.1:1526296-1566489 GCA_026289955.1 Argiope argentata
ATATATATATATATATATATATATATATATATATATATATATATATATATATCACGTACTCCAATTTAAAAAATACAAAGATATATCTGTTGAGTTGTTTATTCATTTGTATTTTAAATCGAAATTGAACATAGAAATTTACAAAATATAATTGTTTATGTTTCCTCGCATTATGTTTGTCAAAACTGAAAACTATTATTTATTTAGGTCATAAAGAAGTTACCAGTAATATAAAGCCAGAAGAATATGCATACAAACAACAACAAATGTTGTTTGTTAAACAATATTAATGACATTTGTAGAAATTTATTGTTTGCTTTTCTGATAAAAGACATTCTTGTAAGTTTACGGAATAAAGCATATTTATTCTGTCGAAAGATATGTTGGATTGATGCCAGATTCAGAGACAATGATTGATTCGTTTGTTTATTAATCGTCTGCAAAAGATATAGGTTTGAATAAAAGCTTTACGGTTGAAAAAACATTTTTAATAACAGCTTTAATACAATCTATTTTAACACATCTATTTAAAAAAATCTATGTCAATATAATGTGACCACTAATGCTAAAGGCTATAATAATAATCACTTAAATGTAATTTCTTTATTTCATGATTTTACTTTTTTAACTAGAAAATATATCTTCATCTACAATTGAAATATATAAATTAATAAAACTAATCAATTAAAACTATATGTATATGCCTAATATTCCTGAATCAAACCCTGCTTTCATTGAAAAAGTTTCCAAAATTTTAAAACATTCAGATTTTAATACGTGTATTTGTTAGTCCTGTCCTTCATAATTTTATCTAAAAATGTACAGTTTCACAATTTTAAATAACAAATGATAATTATCAATGAATTTAGTATACATCTAATTTATACTATTTAGCTTATATTATATATAATAAAAATTCATCTATTATTTTAACTACAATACTTGGCACGTTCTCAGACAATAGTAATTTTGACAAATTATAATCACAAAATATCCATTCGTAGTTTTAATTAAAATTAAAAATTCTATACCTAGCTATTATTAGTTTACCTAGGAATTATTGATAAAAAATTTTTAAAAAAAAATGGTGAAATCTATGGATGATCTTGGCCTTAAATATTCTCATGATTTTATAGCCATCATCATAATTTAAATGTGAACTTTAATAGCTCAGCATTTTATAATTTTTCCAACAATTCTGAAAACACCAAACCTAGATGGTAAACAAGATTTACGATTTGATAGTTATTTGAATATTAATTAAGGATTCTATACCTAATTATTATTAGTTTCTTTAAACATTATTAGTAAAATATTCTTTTAAAAAATTGTAATGAAATTTATGATGGCTCTTAACTATCATCATTGTTTCACAGCCATCATAATTTAAGACTGAGCACTGAATAATTTTTTCATCAATTCTGAAAATATCATCGTAAATGGTCATCACGTTTTGTAATTTGGTAGTCATTATAATTTTAGTAAAAGTATCAGTAAACTTATTTTTTTAATGATAATGAATTTTATGGATGATACTTTCCTTGAATATCATTATGATTTCATGGCCATCATAATTTAAGTTTGAGTTTTAATATCTTAAGGCTGAATAATTTTTTAATCGATTCTGAACATACCAATCCTAGATGGCCAACATGATTTATAAATTAATATTTATAATTTAATAATTAATTTAATTATTTAAAAATTATTATTATAGCAACATAATAATAATTTTAGTTAAAAGTTAATTGTCTAGTTATTTTTTAACATATTTTTTATCCATTCTGAAAAAACCAGTCCCCCCGTCCCCAGCATGATCTACAATACAATTAAATGACAGGAGAGAATACTGTTTTGAAGCCAAATATTCTCCAACATATTGCAGCCGTATAAAAGATATTTTCATCCCAGCCTCCTTGATCGACAACACATGGGACAGATGATGACATCACCATAACTACGTCATCAACTCTGAAAGCGATGACACATGACAGCGAGCAAAAAATCGAGCATTTATCATCCGAAAGCGATTTTTTTTCTCTCTCCCTGGAACAGTATATTTCAGGCACGAGCTGCTGTTTTGTCTACAGCCGGCACAATCACACGCAAAACCATGAACAACAGCCTATCATTGCGTGAGAAAGAAAACAATCACGAGAAGCATTTTTCTTAAGGTTGTTGTGGCGGGCATTCCTATACTGTGGATGAATGCTAACGGACATAATCCGTTAAAAGCCAATGCATATTAAGAATTGTTCGTTAACGGTTCATAATCCTTTCCATTAAAATCTACAAAGAATCAATGATCAATTAATTATGTAATTTTACAAAAAGAATGCATTTTCAGAATTGTTCGTTAACGAATCATAAACTTATCATAAACACATACAATCAATCAGTAATCAATTACTAATACAATTTTACAAAAAGAATGCGCATTAAGAATTGTTCGTTAACGGATGATCACTTTCCATAAAAACCTGAGATGAATCAATAGTCGATTAATTATACAATTTTACAGAAAGAATGCATTTTCAGAATTGTTCGTTAAGGCGACCAGGGACCTTTAAAATAACTTTTTGCAATTTTCACCTTAGCTATTTGAAATTTTACAGGCATTGAGAATAACACTATATGAGATGACACACCAAATTTTAATGCTTTTTATTAATTTATTTATGATTTAGGGGGGGGTAATATAACTTAACATTATCGATAAATAACGTTAATGAAAAATGTTCCAGTCTCTCCAAATTTGTTCGAAAGTACTCCAGTTTTTATTATTACTTTCTCTAACTCTTTTGAAACAGAAGTTTGGATTAATCTTGAAGTTTGAGTGTGAAAAATCAAAATTAACCAATGTAATATCTCAAAACTACTTCAACTTTCTTTAAAAAATCAGTAGTTTTTAGTTATTACATTTGTTAATTTTGATTTTTTCAATATTAATCCCAACTTTTGTTTCAAAAGGGTTAGAAAAAAAATAATAATAACTGGAGTGCTTTCGAACAAATTTGGAGAGAATGGAACATTTTTCATTAAGGTTATTTAACTCTAATATTATACTATATTAACCCTTCTAACTCATAAATAAACTAATGTAATACTTTAAAATTTTGTGTGTCCTCTTATATAGTGTTACTCTTAATGCCTGTAAAATTTCAAATTGCTAAGGTGAAAATTACACACAAAAAAACATTTTAAAGGTCCCTAGTCACCTTAACGGATCATAAGCTTTCCCATAAAAACCTACAATGAATCAGTGATCAATTAATTATACAATTTTACAAAAAGAATACGCGTTAAGACTTGTTCCTTAACGGATGATGATTTTCCATAAATATCTAAAATGAATCAATTATCGATTAATTATACAATCTTACAAAAAGAATGCATATTCAGAAATGTTCGTCAACGGATCATAAGCTTTCCCATAAAAATTTATAATAAATCAACGATCGATTACTCCTTTACACTCCGATGGTGCCACCGACTCACCATTCAAGATTGTGCATCATTTTGACGTTTTATTTATCTATTTTTTAAATTTAATTGTCGAAATCGCCTACATAATAGTTAAGAGATGTAGATTCATTTTTCAGAAAAATCCGACTTAAAAGAATGACGTATAGTTACTTTTTATAGCAATAAACAAATCTTTGAATTAGGTGAATAGTTTTGCATCTAATTAGTTTTCGGAGTGCGAAGGGTTAGTTATACAATTCTACAAAAAGATGAAAGCAGATAACGAATATGATTTTATAATAAAAATATTCATTTCTGAAAGCGTGCAGAGATTTCAAAAATACTTGTGAAATTTTTGTAGAAGACAAATGTTACAACAAAATTTATATAGAGAGAAAAAGGTAACTAACGAATACATTTCGTTAAAAGATTATGCTTGCTACAAATTATAAACTTTTCCATAAAAATCTACAAGGAATCGATGACCGATTCATTTTACAATTTTACAAAAAAAAAGAATGAAGGCCGATAACAAACATGATATCCAAAGAATGATATTCGTTTTTAAAAGCATATATACGTTTTAAAAGTTACCTGTAATATTTCCATAGAGGACAAATGTTTCAACAAAATTTATAAACATCGGAAGATTGTAAACGAATATAATTTATTCAAAGCTGTTGCATAGTTCGAATTATTCGTTATCGGATCATAAGTTTTTCCTAATAAGGCGTTAATGGATCAATGATACAATTTTAAAAAAAATACCGATAACGAATATGATATCCTAGCAAATATATTCGTTTCTGAAAGTATGAAGAAATTCCAACAATACTAGTGATATTTCTGTAGAAGATAAAACTATCAACACAATTTATATGTAGTGGATGATTGTTAACCAACATAATTCATTACAAAACTTTGCTTGTTACGAATTGTTCGTGAAACGATCATACGTTTTGCTATAAAAAATCTACAATATATTAATAATTGATTAACTAACAATTTTACAAAAAGAATGAAAGCCGATGCCAAATATATCCTTAAAAAATGCCATCTAGCACAGAGGAAGGGGGGGGGAACGGTAGGGTATAGAAAATTTTATTTTGTTATATCTTTCTTAATATTGAAGGTAGAAAAATAAATTCTAATAGCTAAATTAACGTCTCATTAAGACAAACAACTTTTGTATTAAAATTTTTTATAGTTCCTCTATCTTAAAAATTAGAAGCTGAAAATGAATTTGAAGCCTAAATTTTGAATGTTTTTAACATCTACAGTTTATGTTAAAAGTTTTTTTTTAATTTATAAAAGTTTTCTTAAGATTATTAAGATTGGCGAAATGGCTGGTTACCAAAGGCCGCTAATTTATAAATAAAATAAAAAATGATTAATGGAGAAGGGGAATTTAAAGTCAAATCATCAAACGATTTTCTTTGGTGCTGCATTTCATTTAGAAGGGGAGGATTAAAAAAAAGCAATTTCATTGATACAGCCAAGATGACGTTTTTTTCCACCTAACGAATTTCAATCCCCTCGCTATAACTCAAAAAAGGCGCGAGTTCGCAACCTTCAAAGAGAAAGCCCCAAATCCATTTAATTCCTCTTCAGCTCCATCGGATATCGTCTGAAGCCTCATCGTTCGCAAACGATCCTCGAAGTAAGAGAGGCGGCTCCATCCACCCCAAAGGGAGAAGTCAAGTGTCACAGGAACGTGAAATGGTCTCTGACGTCCCATGCAACAACTCGTGTGCAAACGAAGTGGTACGGATCCCGCTCCTCAACAATCCATCATGGGGCTAAACAGCGTGCTAGGCACAGGGCCAAGTCGCTCGAAAATCGCACGAGAGCAAAATCGTTTGGTGTTCGTTGAGAGGGAATGGATGCTTTACGAATTGCAGCCGTGGCCTTTTCAATCGTGCGGATTTGATGGAGTGGTAGAAAGGGTTGCTCAGTTTTGAAGACAACTATAAGACTTTTTTGAAGACTTCCTGACAAGAATCGTGAGAGGACAGTGTAAAAAGGGAAGCAAAGGAAAATCTTTTTTTTTTTTTCGTTCATATACGAAGATTGACGTAATGAAATATGGTAAGCATTAAAAAATAATACAAATTCCATAGCAAACGTTTCTCCAGTTTCCATGTCTTAAACTTCCCAGGATCCCCCCCCCTAAAAAAAGGGAAGGGAAGTATATGAAGTGTCATCTCAAAAAGAGTACATGCTACAAAAACGAAATTTAGTCAGTGGTATTCGTAGCAAGCACACATAATAAAAACAGAGCAACGGATATTGTATTTTAAGTTGAAAAATCCATCAGTTTACTTAGACTCTAACCGATAATTCAAAAATGAGGCGCGAGAGGCAAATTAAAATGGCAAACGATTTTATCAACAGAAATGTACAATTTTAGTCTTAAAATATTTCAGACTAAATCCACTGATTAATTGAACACAATAATATACTCAAAAAATACAGCCAGCTATAACAACTTTAAAAACGATACAAGTTTAAGTAATAAATAATAATTTGCTCATCTGAATGAATATATGAGCTTTGCAACACATTTGAAGATCACTCTTGCAGAAAATTTTGGCATTAAGGTTCTAGATTTCAAATTATTTTGTCTCTCGTACTTCTTTCTTAAATGATGCAAAGCATTTTTAAACCTGCTACCGTGAATAATTAGTTTTCGGTAAATCACTTCACTTGACATTTAACATATAGCTGTTTAATCGGTATCGCATTTGACATTTAGGAGGATAACCGTAACCTATGCAAATATAAGAATTAAGAGATGATATGCCGGTGCCCTAGCGCAGAGGAAGCGCGCCAGGGCTGAAAAATAATAAATGATGGTATATCACCAAGTTGAAATATACGAGATTCCAAGGAATGACGAGAAGTTTGTCCTTTTAAACAGTTTATTTGTAACAGCAAACTTAACAAGATTTAACAACGCACATATTCTAAATAAAGACATGTAAACAATTAATCCGAGTAAATATTAATTTCTAATTATATTCCGAGACAAGGTATATTCGGTAAGCCATTCTAGAAGCTACCGTCATGAAAAAAAAAAAAACCATATTACACGCGCACACTCACAGATGAGAGCCGAAAAACTTTTACATGCATATACACATACTTACGATACCACGTGGGTTTAGCGGTTAGCTCCGCCCACATATCAAGTGATTAAATTCGTTTCCAACAAGGGCATGATTGTTCGATCTGTGAGGTGTGAGAATGTGCCCCTTTGTGAAAAGGGGCCGTGTAAGCGAATGTGATGAGTGTCTGTCATCTTCATATGAGCTAGAAGTCAGACTTCTGCCCTCGGGTGCTCAGTGGTCCCTACCCTCAAAAGCTACTGCACCCCCACCCCCTTTCCGCTGTAAAGCGGACACGAGATCATCACCATCCTCAAAAGATGATATAAATATGTATCATTATGTTTGTAATAACAGTTGTGGTTTTCAGGTCCTATAATGACCGTCTACGAAATTTACAGGTTTTTTTTCCATCATACCTGTAAACAGTTCCTCATGTTTTTATCATGTCAGAGCAAGATGCTGTTCTTGGGATGAGGTTTTTCATGTCAACAAAAATCCACAGGATAAAAATAAAAATTTCATTATCTGCACGAGAATCTCAAAAAAAAATCAGTTTATGTTTGTAATGACAGTTGTGGTAGCTGTCATTACAAACATAAACCTGTAACCTGTAAATCATACCTGTAAATCTTTTTACAAAAGCTCTGATTTTTAAAAAAATAAGTTAATGACTACATCAAATAAAACCCAGAAAAATGTCATTTTGAGCACGTGATTATACGAAATGAAATAAATAGGAAATGTGATATTTTTTTAAACAATCAATGCGAGACAAAGTTTTCTGGATCGCTTGCAATGCTAATGTGACTCATTCAATGAAACCATTAAAATGAATAAAAATACAATTTAACTCGCACGAGCACGTGTTGCTTGGCCGTTCAAGAAATGATACTCTGACATGATATAATGAAATATGAATAGCAGATTTCATTTTAATCATTTCTTTTATTTCCTCTAAATAAATGGTTTGTTTTAAATCTTTAATTTGTCGGACCCAATCTTTGAAGACTTTTATCTGCCACCATTTCCACTGTAGTCATTCTAATGATAAATGGCTGAATTCCTAGTCGTTATGTAGTATATCTTTTGAAAATAAAAATATATATCGTGCCGTTAATATACACGCCGTTATATTATATACTTCTGATATAATATAAATCGTGAAATCCAATACACACCTGTATTGGATTTCTCTATTAAAACTTTATTTCTACTGTAATTCTCTGTTAAAGCCTTTCAGCTACGAGCAATTAAAACTGAAAAAACACTCACAAGACCGGGACAGAGCACGAAATGAGCCATTTTCGCTCCGTAATGTTACTTTTAATAATAAAAACAGGGCGCCCATCTGCTCAGCGTGTGACATCGAAATTTTTCCTCAAAGTAGGACGGTCGGAGCTCGTTTAAAGTGTTTCCCGTTTTAGCCGATGATAGTACAAATAAATACTGTCCCTGAACCTCTTGACTCAGTAGCTGATTCAGCGACTACCTAAAAGCTTTAAAAGGCATCGTAAAGTTGGGAAGCGAAAATTCTCAAAGGCCTCCCGTCACAGACTGGGAGTCTGTTGTTATTATAGCGTCGATTGTGAAAAGAGGAAACACTATCGATCAATTCTATTTCTTATTTTTTATTTTCTCATTATATTTATTAATCCGTATTGGTTATGGTAAAATGATTGAACTTTTCGTGGAATACTGGACAGAAGAAATGCATATACCCATGATTCATCACCGACATATATGTATGTTTGTAATATTATTTACATATTACTAGTCATTTTAAGTTTTTTCTTTAAATTTACATTTTATACCTTCATTATTTCATTAAAAAAATTATTTGTTAATAATCAGCATATTCTATCGAAAAATATTTATTCCTTTAAAATAAAATTTCACAAAATTAATTGGATAAAATTACAAAAATACTAATAAACCAGACGATAAATTTAAACAGTTACATTAATTCCTTGACATACGAATTTAATTAATCTCGTAATTAGTTGGCATATTCTATTTTGAATATTTATAAATGGCTTTTTTAATACCTAAAATTATAAGAAAATTAATAACTAAAAATTTTCAATTTCTATAAATGTCCAAAATTTTAAAAAATAATAAATAAAAAATGTCTAAAATGAAAAAAAAAATGTGATAAATAAAGAATGCCCAATTTCGATAAATTTCCATATTTAAATAAATATTAATAAATAAAAAATATTATTTTTATTATATAGCTATATATAATACATATAGCATTTAAGATATCAAAGCCTTTATAACTAATTTTTTTTCATTTTTCAATACTTAATTCTATTGCTTGATTGTAGACTTAAAACTAAGAATTCAGTAATCCGATGCGCGTGTCACACACGCCATTGTATGCGAAGAGGTTCAAATTAATTCAACTTATAAAAAAATCAGTTTTTGTAGTTAATCATACCGTGCAATTAAGTTTCAAACGATATATGTAGCAATGCTACTGCTTGTAAAATATGCTTTCAAAACAAAACTATGAAAATACTTCAAAGCTGATGCAACTGTCATTCGGTTTATTTATTTATTTGAATCGTAAAGCTTCTTTTTATATGTATATTCAAACAGAACAAAGTATCAGTAAATTGGATAAGTTTTTTAAAAATGCACGAATCCATGTTTAGAATCATTGGGAGTCTTAACTTTACTTTAAAGTAATTTTTTTTTTTTCGTTTTTTAGTTTATCTGTAAGAAGACTAAAAAATAAAAACAACTGAAATTATTAACAAAATAAAGTATTTAAAAAAATAAAATAATCTGATAGTTTAAATCGCTTCATAAAAAAATCAAAAAGAAAAATTGAAACAGACGTAAAAGATAGTCGTTAAATGATAAGCTTTTGTTTGTTTCACCTTTTAAATTAAAGATATGGATTTTGAAATTCAATAAGAGCAGAATGATTCAGTTTGTATTTATAAATAGTTTTTCAGATTATTCACAACAGAAAATTTGGACTGATTTTATTATTTGTAAGTGGTAATCTGATTAAGAAATGAAACAAGTTATCTTTGTCTGCTAAAAAATAGTCAAATCTGATTTTTTTTATTGTTAGCAATAGAATTTTAAAATTATATACAGAAGAAAAATATTAATTGCATAAACTCAAAAAAATTACAATTCTTTTATAATTATTTTTTAAACAATCTCAATAATCTCACAAATCTTTAGATACAAAATCCTAACTTCTGTATTTCATTTTCACAATAGAAACTAAAAATTAAACTACTTATAAAAAAAAGAAAAATTAGTTTATCATTGGTAATCGAAATCAAACTTTAAAAACCATTTTAAATCGTCTTTGAAGAAAAATTTCCACTCATTTTTTAGAGGAAAGGAGATGTGCATTAATTCCAATGAAAAAATATATTATTTATTGAAAATTTAACAAAGCGCAGATTAAAAAAAAAGATTTTTAACTTGAGAAAAAGAAATTTTTAAGATTCACAAGTCCGATTTTCGATTGATATGCGAAAATTCTAATTGTAAGAGAATTTACGAATTCGAAGACAACAAAAATTTCCATCGATTCTAACTACCTTGAGACCAGCTTATTTAATTTTTAAGCTTTCAAATAATTATTACGAAAAGCGTTTTTCTAAATTTCAGTTTATTTGATATATAAAAAATATGAATGAAATTGAATCAATTGGCTACAAATTATTCTGGGTTCAAACTAAAAAGGAATATTATATAAATTAAAAGCAGAAATGAAACATTCACAAACTTGAAGAAATTATTCGTATTTGAGTGAATTAATTCTACATTTCTTTAATTATTAAATAGCCGAAACTCTTATTTAAAAAAATACCTTAAATGTAATCCCATATCTGAAAAATCAATTCGAATTCTCCAAGTTTTTAGTAGCCTATTTTAGACTTCTGAAAAACGTGTCAATGACTACTGCCTACGATTCTCAAAACCTACGTGTATTGCTAATTTATTCTCAAGACCAAAACCCACACTCAGAAAAATTCAACAACAAAAAAAAGCTGAACATATGGCGGAAATATGCAGATAAATTTACATCTACTATATGATTTTTTTTTAAAAAAAAATCCTATCTCGTTAGTTGAAACAAGGCATAGAATTTCCGCGCAAAACATAAATAAATATTTCGAAAATTTGTAAATAACTGGGTGTAATAACATCTGTCGTTACCACATCAACCAGTTCGTGTCCCTTCCCCTCCCCTTTCGTAGTGTATGATTTATTTCGAACCAATACGTCATTTATGTTTTAAGTTGGGTTATTTTTGACACCTGTTCTTGGAATTCAATTCGATGATTGATTTTACACGAATATTCGATTACATTAAATGTTATTTTATGAACGGTCACGAAAATAACCGCTTTGTATGTCATGAGTTCGAACACTTTTTGTATAATCAAGAATTGTCAAATTAATTTTGAGGTTGAAAAAAAATCGTTTGATTTGATGAAACATTTAAAAATATTATTGGATTGAAGTACGACTAAATTTAAAATTAATGAAGTAATAATTTTTTAAAAAATATGAGTAAAATGAATTTGGTCATTTCCTTTTTCATTCAAATTATAAATTGCATATTATTAAAGAATATTTGCTTATCTAAATTATATGATGAAATACGAATAAAATATACGATAATTTCTGCCAGTTTCATTTAGTTCAAATGAACCAAACGATAAAAAAAATACGTTATCTGTCATTAATCTTAATGTGTAATTAAATCAAACGAATAGTAATTTTACTGCTCATAAAATATAATTTCAACATAATAATGACAGCAACAAAATAAAAAGTTCCTTTGTTGTTTTAAAATGGAATTGAGAATTTAATGGATCATTTATTTAATACAAAGTTTAATACAAAGTAATAATTGCAATACATAATTAGACAATTATTTAATAATTAAATCATCTTTCTTCGCTTATAAACAAAGTCTTATTTGAAAGAAAGGCATGTAATAAAGATAAAAGTTTAACATTTTATTAAATTAAGAATAGTGAAATGATACAGACAATTAAGTAACAAATAAACATTAATACAATAATAAAAGTTGCCACATCCTTTGATGCTTCATATGAATACCAATATCATGATGTTGAAATAATATTTGAGTATTCTATTTATTGGAAGAAATAATTTCTTTTAATTTGGGTGAAGGGTCGTTGTTAAATAAACAATTAAAATTCTAATTTTTTTATCTTTCGGCAATACTATTATTACATCTTAAATCGGTAATCAATACATTAAATATTTAATAGTTGATTCAATGTAATGAGGCGTCAATAATTATAATTTACGTTGTTTTCATTTTTTTAATGCTTCGTCCATTAAGAAACTTTGAAGTGATAGAAATTGCATTGTGTCTTATATGGTACAAGTTGTCAAGGCAACATATTGAAATAATGGTCTTGGTAATATAATGAAAAATTCGAAATTTATTCTAAATGAAAAGTGTTAGTTATACCTTAGCTTAAAAAATAAATAGTATTTTGAGAAAAAATTCTTATTAATCAATATATTTAACAATTATTAAAAACAAGCCAATCATTACAATGAAGGAAAAATAAAGTAATCCATTTTAAAGACTTACATACTATAAGATATAATAATTAAAAAAATTATAATAATAAGTATATTGTTTTCTGGCCTTGGGATAACCTTCAAATAATTTTTAAGTCATGCGTTAATAAGATGAATAATAGAACAAAAGTATGCTTCAACTAGTATTTAATAATCCACGGGGGGAAAAAATCCTCCTAACTTCAAACATATAATTCACAATACGAAATCTCTCCCAAACGAGTTTTCAATCAGCAAACTAATTGCCTGCTTTAGAATTCAAATCCACCGCTAAAAAACGCTTTACAATTATATTTCAAAAGAGATTAAAATCGTCCCACACAGTGAACGTGTAATTTCATCTGTCTTTGATGAAATCACCGACAGTTGCTGCAATATCGTGCGGCCACCATTCGAAAGAGCGACAGACAACTTCCTAAAACTCATCCTACCGCTAAACAAATGAGCTATTATGGTTTTGGCACAAACAGCTAATAAGGACAGCGAAAAAGAAAAAAAGTCTTCGACATCGAAAACTCGACTTGAAAGGAAATATGCGTGTTGCAAATAGTTGTGAAAAGAGTCTGGAACAGGAATCGAAGAAGAAAAATAAGAGGAGGAGGGAGGGGTGACCGGCATATCTCGGTATAAAACTAAATTTTTAAGCTCTTTTGAGGAGCTAACTTTTAAATTTTAAAGAATTTCATTGCTATATATCTCTTTTAAATAATGATTGACAAGTGATTCGCCTATGGTTCATACAAACAATCTAATTGTAACGACCACCTATCTTATTCGACGAGTCCTTACTCTTTTATAATTTAAAAATGGTGAAGGAGGGTTGTCTAATTAGACAGTTGGTCTGAAAATTAGAGAAGTTTCTAGGCAGTGAATGCATTAAAGACAGCCTGCTTCATTTTGTAAATAAGAATACGGAAGAAGGGGAGGGGGGGGTCATTTCTATCTATCTATCTATCTATATATATATATATATATATACGGACGCGTTAGCTCATATATTTATACTACTATCATAAATGTGCCGGCTTTCTGGTACAGAGGTAGAGCATCTTTTTCGTGTTCTGGGAGTCCCGGGTTCGAGTCCTGGTTCGGACATGGTTATTCTGTATGTTATCCGTGAGATGTGTGGCTGTGCCCCCACCGTAAAAAGGGGCTGTGTAAGCAAATGTGGTGAGTGTGTATCTAAAGTCATACTCTTGGCCCTAGTTGGCGTAACTTCAAAAACAAGAGAAGCTCCTTTCGGCTTAAATCTGCTGCTGTATCAGCTGGGGGCTTGCCCATGGCAAGTGCCATAAGTAGCAACAACAACAAAATTAAACATTGCTAATCAATCGATCTTTCTGATTCCTTCTGAAGTACTTTTGAATTAAAATAACGGTACTTTTCCGCTAGTCGAGCGCAAGCGAAAAATCACCAAAAAAATATGGCGGAATTCAACATTATTTGGCGATTTTTCGCTTGCACTCGGCTAACGGAAAAGTACCAAAATAAAATATAATAAAGGAAATTAAAAATTTATAATCCGTTTTACTCCGCACTACATTCGACCATTTCGTTAAAATTTGGCGACAAACTTTTTTTTTGGCGAAAATTATTTTTAACAGCGTCATAACGATACGGTTTTATGACATTTTACATCGTGATCAGACCGCCAGTTCTCATACACACACACCACAATTTTCACGCTTACGAAGTCGCGTTTAAAAATATAATGACATAGAAACATTGAATCGGGGAAGGTACAAAAACAGCAAAATGAAAAAGATATCAAAAATATTTGAGGTTAAAATAAAATACGAAGATTTTTTCTGCTAAAAAAATGGCTTCTATGACTAAAACTCACACAGACATTAATAAAACTCCAAATTTTTGTAGCAATATTTTTTAAAAGTTCATTTCAAAATTGCTTCTAATCGAAGAGTTAGTGCGATAAGCTGACCTTTAGACCCCCATTTTCTCAAATGATCCTACTCCCGTATGAATTAGAGTATGTCGAAAAAGTGTTCGACCAATCGAAGGGTTCATAAATTCTACGGAAAGTGGCGATGCAACCAGTAAAGCAACTAGTCGTGCCATTAATTGTTCTCGGCATATAAAGCCATTATAGTTGTGTTTTTTTTTTAAATGTCCAAACCATAAAGTTGAATCGCATAACGCACAAACAATAATTTTGGATGACAGAAGAGAGATTGAAAGTGGATTTCGTGCATGGGAGAATTAACAGAGGTACTGAAAATGATATCGATATCGAGAACCAAAATATATGAATAGTGAAATTGAAGTTCGAAAACATTATTCTTCTGGTTTGAAAGGAGGGACGGGAAGGGGGGGGGAGAAGAGGAGTGAAGGTAAACGACATATCGAAAGTGACTTTCTAATATGGGAATTGCATTAAAGAGTTAACAGAAGCAATGAAAATGACGGTCTCGATGTCGAAAAGCAAAACATATGAATCACGAAAACTTACGAGAATGAAGTTCGAAAACTGTTTCCTTTTAGGAAGAAGGGAGGGGTTGGGGAGGTAAAAGAAAAGAGGGGTGAAGGTAAGATGAGTTAGCCGCCGTACCGTCGGCACAACCTTTCTCGAATGAATATTCTACTAGACGGGAGCACTGGATTTTTTTTTCCTTAGGCAATCTTTGAGCATTTATGTTACTTGGAAGTGTTGGGTGTCGTTGTGTGATGGCATGTTGTCCCACTCTGTATGCATCTTCCATCCCCTCCACCCCCCTCTCAGTCGTAAAATATTCCCCACAGGTCTGAAAATCGGTGCACCGCTTAAAAACCTCTGCACCTTTTAGGGTTGCCAGCTCCAAGTGAAGCAAAAAAGAACAAAAAGGTTCGAAATTGTTCTGTTTTCGGAAGGGGCAGTAATCCCCCTGAAGCGATATTGAATGTGGGCAAACACATTGTGTTTGATTTTGTTGAAGCTGATAGAAGTTAAGTCAGTTGAGTTTATTTATTTATTTCGCAGGTGTCTATCGACTAAGGAATGAATCATAAAGAATTACGTTCGAAACTATATATAAAAATGTTCGATAACCGTTTAACCGTAATCTGAAGTTGAAGTTTCCTTGCTTACAAAATAACCAACGAAATGAACATTAAAGTAGCATTTCACGAATTGAACATTACGTAAATATTGAAAAATAATCAGCACAACTCTGATTAAATTATATCGTTACAAAAATTATTCGGAAGAATTGTTAAGTCCTATACAAAATTCCCCCCGCCCTCCTCGGAAAAAAATGTGAAATCAGCATTTATGAAGAGAAAAAATGTTAACACTCATGAAATAAAATTGAAATTACAAATATATATATATAATTACATAAAAAATATTATAAATTATTATTATTTGTTAAAGATTATAAAATAAAAGGGTTTTTTTAAAGATAAGATAAAGCTTTTGTAAAGAAAGCAGCTTTTTAAAATAACAAAGTAATTTAGATTTAAATCATAATAAATTTTTATATTTGCACAGAAATTTGTAAAAATATGAAATTTAATTTCAGCATCTGTGACAAAATTTAAAAAAAAATGCGTACATTTTTATTTTATATTAACATTTTATATCTTTTATAACAACTTCTTAGCCGTAATAATAATATAAGACACGAATTTAAAACAGGATTTATAGTAAAAAATAAATAAAGAATAAAAATGGGGGAAAAACCATTGAAATTTAATTTTCTTTCCTATTATATAAATTCAAAATTATAAATAAAATGATTTTTAAAATCTTTCAACGATATGAATTCGTAAGAATACAATTTTCTGAAATATATATTTCGTTTAATCAAATGAATACCAATAAAAAGGGTTATTTTGTGACAAGCTTCTGCATGGTCAGATAACGAGGACAGTAGCTCAACTGACAAATTTCTGTATGAAGTTAAATGCTACAACAATGAAAAATGTTTAATCATGACGTATAACAGGTTCACAGAATGTCGTATCTTTCTTGAAATCGGTTCTAAAAGTCGAGAAACTTTAAAAAATTAGTATACATTTTTTTTCTCCCAAATATAAGGCTCGAAAATACAGGGTTTTTTTTTTCATGCTTACTTTTGTAATATATTTCCGCAAGTATGTCTTAGGGTTGAACAACAAAAATAGCAAATAAATATAAATTAATTAATAAAACAAATAAATGTAAATAAATTAATAAAATAAATAAATATAAATGAAAGAAAAATAATAATTTAATAAAAGCTTATAAAACCTTAGTAAATAATTTTTTCCAAAAAAATTGAATTAAAATTTATTATTAAAATAGGCTAAATTTTCCTCCCTCCTTCCATTTTCAGGTTCTTTTCTTTGTTACTTCCTTTTACTTATGCATTTCCAACCACGGAAGTAACAACAATTTTTTTCTGGAGAAAATAAAGTTGAAAAACTTTTTGCTTCCGAAAAAAGATGGCCAATGCAAAAAGTAACAGAAACCTACCTTTAATCCTTTCATTTTCAGTTCTCACCATGTCCAGCAAAATAGATTTCAATTCTTATTGAGTAAATAATAACAACTTTGAAGGATCCATCCACCACACGAAGATTGAAGAAAGAGCCGCTTCTATATAGGGTTTAACATTTTAATCATGCAAAAATCGAGTCGAAAAATTTAAACAAGTTTTATTATTAAATTTAATAATAATTTAAAACATTTTTGAAACTTATTTTTGTTTTTATCATGTCAGAATATGTTGGATGAGGTTTTTGGCGTCAACAAAAATCCGTAGGCAAAAAATAAACATTTTATTATCTGCATGAGCATCGAAAAGTCATCTTGTGCACGTGATTATATAAACTAAAATAAATGGGAAATGTGATATTTTTTAAAGGATTAATTCAAGGGAAAAGGAATGAAATAAAATTAAAGGTTCGAGAATTATTTACATTCCATGGCTATCCATTTGCATTCTACACCCCACAGAACGTAAAAAATAAGCGATAAAACCGGCAACCTTGCAACCTACCCAGGTGCGAGTCCCCAAGGCGGGAGATTCGTAGTGGGCGTGGATCGAGCCCCTCAACAGAGGTCAAAAAGGTTAAGAGCAGGGAAAAGAAAAAACTGGGGATGGGAGGGTTCCAGCAACATACCTTACACTTCCCCGGCCTTTTATTTTCGACAGAAAACAAACCCGCACGGATTCTGTACTGCAACACAGTCAGGGGGGTGGAGAAAATTCCGATCTTGGTCACTTCATTGCCGCAGAATGGATACATTTTATTCACACGTAGAAACAAAGAAAAGCACCTGTTAAAACACTGAGAAAAAAAATGCATGTATCCCAAACGATAATATCGTTTGTTTCCAGTTTCCGTTTGTTGTAATTGAGTTATCGTTTGCTTTCTTTTTTTTTATGTGCTAAATTTCCCCCCCAGAGTTTCTTTTTGTTTGTTTATTTGAAAAAATTGGACATGGTGAAATAAAACAGAGTATTAAACCACGTTCACAGTTATTAAATGTTTTGATGTTTAAGAAGTACTTTCATATCAATAGCATTATTATTTTAACACGAATGTTCAGGGGGTTGGTAGATAGCAATCAATTTCACGTTCAAATTTTTATCACACACCTACTCAAATGAATTTGAATTTTAACTAAATTTCCTCTTTTCTGAATAATTTTAGGAATCATGAAATAAAGAACGTCATATCCTCTTTGAAATTATGTATGTTTATTTACAAAGTGTATGGGCGGAATATTTTTTTATTATTATTTCAAAACTTTTTGTTCTTCATATTTTCTTGCCGTTTAGTTACAGAGTAGCTAAATAATTCTTAGATATCTCATAACAAAAAATTAATGTACATGATTATTTATATTTTCAGAATAATTAATAAAATAAGAATAACAATTCAGGTAATTAGATGAATTTCATTGAAAAACATTTCTTGATTACTTAATTAATGCCATCAATATGGTGGGCGAAAAGCAGGTCACCGGAGGCTGCTGGTATATACTTCAAAGGTCAGAATGTTCTCTCTTCGGTTTTTACACAAACTTCTAAAATGAGGCATTTTTTATATTTAGCTTAATCATAAAGTGAAAAGCAACAAGCCTTCATAGTGGTCTAGTGCCTCTTGCCAACGATTGATTTCGATAAAAATTTGATACTGATCTGCAATTTTGGAGTAAAAGCAATTAATTAATATCCAGTTTTCAGATTTCTCGTTATTTTGAATTTTTTTTTTATTTGGCATACTTGAAAATCAACAAAAAATTCCAAAGAAAACCATACACTAGTTTTCATCAATATAGCATATCACATTTTTGAGCTGGCAATTTTACAAGAACACAAAAGAATAAGCTTCCTCTAAACGGTAACCCATTCAAAATTTAATAGAAAGAGCCAATTTATGTTTTGAGATTAGAGAACCATATTTCATACGACACGACAACTATAACTTATCCAAATCGTTGCGTTTCTTGAAATATCGAGTTGAGATATAGATTGTTCCAATAATTACTGACAAAAAAAAACTATTTTAAATCAAACAATAGCTTACATATTAAATTTAAAATGTTCTCACAAAATTTCTATAGTAATTACAATTTGTAATATCCCAGTTTATATTATTGATATAGACTGGGATATCCCTAAATTCTATATTTTTGATATTCACAGATAATTAGTGCGTCAGATGACAATTAAAGATTTTTATTATTAATAGTAAAACATTACCGATATGAATAGGAAGAATAAAAAGTAAGAAATTCTAATTAGCAATGAAATTGTCGAATAAAAGCTTGATTTTTCTTACCTCTAAGATAAATTTTAAAATGAAAAATTATTTAACTATCGTTTTCAATAATTTCTAATAACGTATTACACATTATTGAAAGCATCGTCAGTTTTTTTCTTCTAATAATTACTTTTAAAATAAATTTGCATCAGTAACACTAATTTTGAAATAATAGTATTAGCTAATTGAAATTGTTTATTATCCAACATCATTTATACAATATTTAACATAAGTCCCTTGAAAAACTCATAATTGGGGTTTTATTATATATTCCTTCGCTTCCAACAACTGGTGTTTAGCTGCTTAATTACATCATTATGCTGCACACGGACAACTCAAAAGATGAATCGCATCACAATTAAGGTTAAAAATTTGAGATGGCGAACAAACACGCAGGATAAAAGGATACATAAAGGGACGCTTATTATGTTTTAAACAAAACCTAATCTTATTCTTTTCAAAACATGACCCCAACCACCCGCGGAGGGCATAACCTTTTACTTTCGAACGAATTAAGTAAACAGCACAATGTCTTCTATAAAAAAATAATAAATAAATACAAGATAGTTAGAAGATCTCCCAGCATCTAAAAGAAAAGAAAAGAAAAGAAAAGTACACTTATTATTTATCTGTCCCCAAAAAACGCCCTAACCATCCACAAAAATCAAAAACGCCGCCAAAAGAGTGGCATCAGAGTCTTGCATTTATATTTATCATCTTAATCCAACTGTTTAAAGCAATCCATAGTGCTCCCCCCCATACACACACACAGCTTCGCAATCGTTTGGCCTCTCGAAAAACAAATGGTTTCGGAAAAATCTTATCTGAAAGTCAGGAGCCACCGGCGACTTGGGGCTGTCGTCTTTTGAAGATCTGCCGGCGACTTCCAGGGATGGTGGGGAGATGGTTTTTTTTTTCGTTCTTTTTGCAGGTAGGTATGTGGTGAGCTCGTGGGTGACCAGCAGTAATGCGATCTGAAGTTGTGTTGACAGGTGGGTGAAGATAGTGAGGTGTTGACTTCGAGGATGGGGAATAGTTTTCAGGTAATAAGACGAATCAGATGACTACTTACTAGTAAAGCGAAGTCAATTTCTAGATCTCTTGTTATATTTATTTCTAGATATATAACCCAATTTTCATTTTCTCTTATACGAAACACAGTGCAACCTCGGTCATGCGTTTATTATTTTTCCTCTCCTAAACAAATCTCTTCCGAAGTGTTTTGATGTAACAAAGAATCCAGTCCCATTAGCTCGATAGATCTGGCTACCGTCTTCCACTAGTACATCAATGTCATTATTATGTACATTTAGACCCATTATCTTGATCAAAGACAAACTCGTATTGATTATGGCTCGATAAATACTTACTCAAATTCCTTGGAGTCGCATTCGACAATGCTATCAGGCCAAAAACTTTTTTCTACATAGATATAAGGGTTGTAATCAAGCGAGAGTTTAATACCAAATAATACAAGTTTATTTGGGATATGACGTCCTGGTATCTCCTAGATACTCCTTCTACGAAACATCGCTCGTTAAACGTTGTTTGGATCTCTCCGATTAAAAACGCTCTACCAAGTACACCTTCAACATAGATTGATAGGAACCAATTGGGCATCTACTGCCTGATCAGTATCTCTCCGACGCTCATTCTGCGAAACATCGTTCCTTAAGTGAGTCACTTTTTTTACTTTTCGTTCTACTCAGTGTGTGAATCATTCAATATGCGAGAATTGATTGTATACAATAATTTCGGCTTCGAAAAGTGGATTGTGTCGATATATTTCAGTATCTGAGTGGAGATTTTTTTTTAAAAAAGTTATGGCAACCGGTCCGCGTTGCTGAGTGGATACATGCACACACAAATGTATCCATCTATAAGTATAGACTGTGTGTTTGCCTGCGTTGCTGAGTGTTGTTATGTATACACACAAGCATATCCATTTATAAATACAGATTACTTGTTTCTATAAACCCAAACTTTCTTAAAGTTTGTCTTTTAGAGTAACTCAGTAACACAAAAGCTAACATGTGTTGTTGTTGTTGTTTCTAATGGCATTTGTCATGGGCAAGCTCACTGATGCATTAGTGATATTAAGCCGAAATAAGCGTCTTTTGTTTGAAGTAGCGCCAACTAGGGCCAAGAGTACGACTTAACTACTAACTCATTACAGTAGCTTGCACAGTCCCTTTTTACAGGAGGGGGGGGGGCACATTCACTCACCTTACAGATAGAACACAGAAGAACAACCATGCTCGAACCGGGACTCGAACCCGGGACACCCAGATCACGGGGGAAACGCTCTATCTCAATGTTAGGCAGGGCCTGGCTAAGGCGGCGACATACCGGGCAGCCGCCCCGGGTCCCCGCATAAGTGGGAGCCCCCAAATCGAATAGTAATTTTATTTTACTTTTCCTTTTATAATGAATGTTCTCCATTACCAAAGTAGTAAAGCAGTGGGGGGGGGGGCAAAAAAGTTTTTGCCTCGGGCCCCAACTAGGCTAAGTCGGGCCTTGATGCTAGAATACCAGCAAGCAAACCTGTAGCAACGTTATTGAACTGGCCACTAACGAATGAAGTATTTTTTGTTGAAAAAAATATTTTAAGCCAACTAGCTAAAGGCTTATGAATTAAACAAACTAATGATTTCATTCGACACAGAACAAAGAAACCGGAAATCACATCCACCCACTCTAGACCCAGTAGTATCACGTCCCCCCAACAACATCATAAATATGTACCTGTCTCTAAATATAACATTACCGAGGAGCATCTTAAAAGCTCCACTATCTAAACTGCAGGCCTGACACGACTTTAGTCGTCGAACGCGTTAAACAAAAGCGTAGTAATTGCAGCATTAGTGTCAAAGATTGTTGTCGAAGCCATCGCCTTATCAATTCCAGTTCTCCGAGTCTTAAAGTAAGGGAGGGGGGGGGAGATTCGAAACGTGCTTTAATTCTTCAGGATCGCCGGATCACTGCTTTTGATAAGGTCACAAAAAAGCGAGCATTAAAGGACCTGAAGTGTCCCCTCTCAGGCACGTTTTTTTCGAACAAAAAGTGTCCCTCCATCCACTTGAAAATATTCCTTTTGTATGTGTGTGGAGATCAACTCATCTTTTAGAACAGGGCGCGTTCCGGAATAATTGCTTTGTCCGGGATAAGCTTTGTGTTTAAGTTGGGGCACGAGCAGTTCGATGGTTCCATGCGGGGAATTTTTGTGTTTTCCAAAAGCTTTTAAGAACTTCTTTTCCCTCCTCTGTTTGAAAAAAAGATTTTATACGGGTTGTTAGTTTTAGAGATTGAGTCAGAGGTTTCGCAAAGTTCAGCAAAATTGAATTATCCTTTTCTTCTTCCTTTTTTATAACCATTATATAGATTCAGACCCTAATATTAACAACACAGCTGTTTAAATTTGCTGTTACATAAAAAATATTTTGGAGCTAAAATGTTTTCCTCAAAAAAAAGTAAAGATTCGAATCTCTAATCCAAAACATCATGTCGTGATAATATTGTAGCTTGTTATCATGCGAGAACATGTTGTTTCCGTTTTGGGTTTTTGAATGATTGAAGACAACGAATAACTAGAACTCGAAATTGTGTAGGAAATGGATCAAATATAAATGGCAATATTCATCAGCATCTTTCAATCGCATATATTTTTTTATCTGCTTTTACCAGTATTGCATTAGTATTATTACTCATGCTTCTTTGAAAGCAGATGTGTTTTTAAAAGGTTGACCTGCTTTTACCAGTATTTCTTTTTAAAATTGGTTTAAAATACTTATGATTTAAATAAATTAAGACAAATACTTAAAAGTAATAATATTCACACAATAATGTTCTCACATAATAACTTGAAATTTCCGATCGTATATTAATATTTAGATTTCTATCAAATTTTGAAAAAATTCCATTCAGAGGAAGTTTATCAACTTGTCTCTCGAGTTCCAGTGAACTCAATAATTGCAAATAAAAAAAATGAAAATCTACAATCGCCAATTTCAACTTATCATATCAGAACATTATTTTTTAAGTCATTATTTGTCTTACTTCAAGTCATTAAGTAGTTTAAACCGGTTTGAAAAAGCGATACTGGTAAAAGCAGGTCAACCTTTTAAAAACGCATCTGCTTTCAAAGAAGCATGAGTAATAATAATAATGCAATACTGGTAAAAGCAGGAAAAATATATATGCGATTAAAAGATGTTCAGGAATATTGCCATTTGTGCTTTATGCATTATTACACAATTTCGAGTTTCAGTTATTCTTTGCCCTCAATTATTCAAAAAACCCACACGAAAACAACACCAAGGTTTCACATGATAAAAATCAAACAAATTCTGAAAAAAAAAAATCACCCTCTGTCGCTTTATATTTTCCCATGCATCTAAACACAATCATAAACGCAATTCTTTAAATCACTGAAGTTCGATATATAATTTTACTATTAAAATTTTAGTTTTGTGTTTGGAAAAAAGGTGCCCTGATTGTATATTTGATTTTTCTGAACTTTTTTTATTAACCTCATCTCAGCGATTAATCGCCAAAGATTGCACACTAATAAATTCTTTCATAACTATGTTCGCCAATAGCATGCAATTAATAATAAGTTCATTTATTGCAGAGCGTACAAGAAACTTGTGATGAAATTACACCCATTATTAGCCATAACTTAAATGCCGATAAATTGATTTGAATTTCGTTATAATAATTAATTGTTACAAATAGTATTTAAAATTAATTTTAAATAATTTATCAAAATTAAGGAAAGGTTGCAAATGCAATGGTTAAGTAAGTATATGTTTATATACTCCAATATTCTCCGACGTTATTTAAAAAAAAGACATGAAAAAATTCTATTAAAAATATAAACATTTTAAATAATGAATGCGATATACAAAAATCAATTTATACAAAATATACCATGAAAAGTTAAAGAGAGAGGGGTGGTTTCGATCAATTCGAACTGACAAGACAGTCAATGATTCACACTCGTGTGCCCAGACATTAAAAACTTTTAGTATTCTTCCATAGTTTTTATTTAGACAAATACTGCATAGAAAAATGTTTTTGGAAGTTTTTTTTGTTGTTCTTCTTGATTAAATTTTAACATACTACATGTGGTACTATATTTTAGCAATTCATTTTTGTAATTCCTTTGAATATTATTAATCATCAATAGCATTGTATTCACTCTGTAATTACTGTTATTGGTAAAGTCAAAGACGTCAGATTTTTCCGTATAAAATGTAGTCAATATATTTTAGCAAATATTAGAAGTCCATTACCGTAATTTCTTTAAATCTTATTAATTTCCATTATTATTACATTCAAACTATGATTTAATACACAATAATATTCACTTACTGGTAAATTAATGGTGCAGTGAGCAATAAGAAAGACATATAAGCCTCCGGTAGTCAATTTATGCAATATTTAACATAATTACACAATATTAACATCATTTAACATTTTTAAAGGCGGAAATTCATGTAGAAGACAGAAAAGTGTGTGAGGGGGATTATATACAGGGGATCATGTAATATGGCTTCTCTATAGAGTAAAATGATCAGACGTCATCAAAAAATCAGGGAATCAAAAATGAAAAGTTCTCATTTTTGATCCCCCCCCCCTTTGGATTACCATCAATTACCATCATAACCAACGAGAGTGGTCTCCCCCGAAATTTCTTGTATACATTTTACTAGACTCGTCTTGCCAAAGAATGCTTTATATGGCATTGGCGAATAATACCTCCACAATAATAACTTTTGGCGTGAATATAGCATTTTTACATAATCCATCGTGTCTTCCTTGGCGAGTTATTTATCGATTAATCCTTAGCATGTGCTAACAGTACCCAAAAATTGAATTTGGGTTTAAGGGTACATTTTTTTTTTATTGAAACAGAGATTAGACACAAAACTGCACTAACAATCACAAAATCATATATTTAATTTTATATATTTGTCATAGAATGGATAGCCCCCCACAAACTTTAATAGGTGCCCACATTATAAATATCAAATCTCTGAACTAAATCGTATCCATTTAACTCTCTTCGCTTTGTATTTATAGTATTAACTTGCATTCGAATACCCGGATAGACGGATTCGTACTTGCGTATTAAACAGTCGATCTTTATCGCCAAATTTGAAGGCATCGCCAGTGAGTTGCTAAACCACCAAGAATGGCAAACAACCATTATTTTTTAAAAAATTGTTCAAACTCTAATTGTCGTCCGCCATTTAGTTGGTTTCATAGATCATTAAGCAATTTTTCAGTTCTGATTTCTTGACTCGTTAAAATGATTAAAATTTGGGATTTGCCTACCAACGAAAAAGATGCAGTGGCGAATTTCCAAAATTATGGAGTTATTTCATCTAGAAATACTTGCTTCAATGGACTTGGGATGAGTTTATACGTGAAAACGGACAAACAATGGTGGTGTAGTTGGTTGGCTGGTTTTGTGGATTTTAATGGCGCAAGAGTCAGTTTTGACCATACTGCGCCATACGTATGGTTAAAATATGTAAAAAATATTATGCATGTAAAAATTAAATATTAAAATGCTTTATGATTTAAATGCTTGTCTGTTGTCTCTTGAAAAGAAACAAGATCCCTAAATTACAAAATTGTAAAAAATTAAATAAAATGGTAAATATCAATAGCTTTTAACAATGGCGGTGTAATGTATCAAAGAGTTTTGGCCCCCTAAGTAAATTGGCTCGAGTAAACGGTCGCCAACCGAGGTGGTTGGCGACCGTAGGCGTTAGCGCATCGACGGTCTAATACGTAAGTACCAAGTTGAATTTTAGATTTAGATACATTTTTCTCAATTGATTGAAACAGAGGTTAGACACAAAACTGCACTAATAGTCACGAAATAACATACATAATTTTATATATTTAAGTCATCGAATTGCGGATTTAATATTTTTCTGAAAGTACAGATTTACAGACAGTTAGTTAACCGGTAACTGTTTTTCTTCTTCTTCAAAACTCTGACAAGTGCTTACACTATAAATGTTAAGTAAGTATCATCCATCTAACTCTCTCCGTTTTGTAATTAGAGTATTGACGGCTTTCTGGCACAGAGGTAGCACGTCTTCTTCGTGTTCTGGGAATCCCGGTTCGGGCATGGTTACTCTTCTGTGTGCTATCTGTGAGATGGGTGACTGTGCCCTTGTAAAAAGGGGCTGTGCAAGCGAACGTGCTGAGTGTGTAGATAAAGTCTTACTTGTTGGTGCTACTTGAAACAAGAGAAGATCATTCTTCGGTTTAAAATCTGTTAATGTATCAGCGGGGCTTATCCATGCAAGTGCTATAAGTAACATCATCATTATCGTATTAACTTGCATTCGAATACACGGATAAACAGATTTTCTCTGAACAGATTTAACTCAAAATTTGATAGAAATTTGCAAATTTGGTATCAAGTCTGTATCAAATTTCATCTGTCTATCTCACAGCATTTTTAATTATCTTTGTCACAGACAGATAAATATTCTTTAAAAATGTTCTTTTTCGAACTTAGGGAGAATCAAAACGCGCAAATTCGTAAAAATCTCGAGTTCTAATTTTTTGATGCTTACTATACTTTCATTATGCTACGCAAATGAGAAAGTTAAGAGTCGCATGTCTAGAATTAAGGAGGTTCTAAAGACCTGATTGAGTTCTTAGGCAAGCTGGTGGAAATAAACTTCTTCCTTCTACATTAAAACGAATGATACTTGACATCAAAAGCCCGGTCGACATACGTCAAGCACGTATTTATCAGACCACAACAAATGACAGACGATTCCTCCCACTATTTGTCGCAGTAAATACCCACTAAAGATGCTTTAATAGCTAATGGAGGAAGGACATTGTAAAGTACGCCCCCTCCCCCCCACACACGAAACCAGGTAAGGATGACGGTAATTTGAGACCATTTTCGGAGGCAGCTGTTAAAGGTATAGAATTTCAGAACGCGAATGCATGTGGTAGACGGTAGCGGGGTATTGAAAATTATGTTTTATACAGATGTCCGTATCGTCCAGACAGCTGAATCTTTATCACAGGGAGTTCGGTGTGATTTTGGAGCAGACGATTTTCCCAATTTGTGCGAATGTTATGACGGCGAATCCTACATTTCTCCTTTTATTATCTGATTTTGAAAATATATTAAAGCACTAATGATTATGTATATTAGTATGATAAAGGAAGAATGCAATCAGGATTTAAATCTTATGTCCTCCTTTAAAAAATAAATATTTAATAACTATAAATAAAATTTAACTCATTAATGTGAATAAATATAATCAAGCATAGATAATGAAGAGCAAAATATAATAGAGCAAAAAATAAAATCAAAATAGTTTTCCGTAAATGCGTTTTGATCGCAATTTTTTTTAATTCATTTATTTCGTGTGATTTTGAAGAATATAAAAGCATTCTGGGAATATAATTATTTATTTGTAAGCAAACGACTTTTATTAAATATTTCTTCGAAAATTATTGATGCATTAATTATTATTATTATGAAAAAAAATTAATACAACTACTTATTTGTAAGCAAACGACTTTTATCAAATAAATTTATTCTAGAATTATATATGAATAAACTATTATTATTAAAAATATGAATATAATTATTTATTTGAAAGCAAACGGTTTTTATCAAATAACTTTTCTTCAAGCATAACCAAAATATCTAATCCATAAAAATGTCACCTAATAACAAAAGCTAAATATAAACAGTTTAAGAACAGAATATTCAGTAGCATTAAACTTTAAAAGGCATTCAACTTCTCAAGATATAATGAAGTTTTTATCCTATCATATGTTATATGTAGACTTCTAATAAATAAACCTTTTTTTTATTTAATAACCCGCAAATTTATTGTGTATATTAAAACAAGGAAGTCCATATTTTACAAAAGAAAAATAGCGATACTTTTTTTAATAAAATCAAATCTAATTTATCTAGCATATTATTATAATAATTCCTGTATAGTATTTAAAAAGTTATGAAAATCTACAAATGAAGTAAAATTTATTAACTATTTCTAAAGTCTGTGGAAACGTTTAATTAATTTATTTTAACTTTTAATAAACAAAATAAGTATCGTTTATAATTTAATACTTACCTTGATAGAATATCTATATTGAATAATATTGATATTCTATTTACATATATAAATTTCATTCATAATTTACAGATGATTTTATCTATAATTTCTACATATTCAAGTACTGGTTTAAGTGATTTAAAATACAGAAACAATTTGATGTAATTGCCTACGGACAGCTATAGTTATCAATTTAAAAAAATTAGAAAAAAGCCAAGCAGAGCAAAACTTACAGCAAATATATTAATAAATAAAGATTATATATAGAAAATTTCTTAAATAACTGAATAAATAACTTAAAACACCATTTTCGACTGTTATATCTCTGCTTCTGATTCTAATAGAAGAAAAATGTCAAAAAAAATAATTTACAATGTCCATTCTTATATCATGCTGACTTTAATCTTATTTGACGTACGATATTATCTCGATTAATCCTTTACAAGTTATTTAACATCTTTCAAATAAATAATAAAAAGAAACATGAATAAATACAAAGCTTGGTACATAACATTTTAATTCAAACACTACCACCTGTGTTTACAAGCTTCATCATTACACTTGCCTCAGGTGTGCCTTTTAATCTTTGCGAACCGTGGACACATCCATTATATTGCAGGAGGGGGACAGTAAACTCTAAGAGATAAATGAAAGAGTAGGTACGTAGTTTTCATTCAACACCTTTTTACTATAGTTTTACTTCTTGGAATAAAACGCCCCCATTGTTGTAGACGGAGAATTTTGCGGAGGTAGTCGACATCGTTTCGACAAGTGGGTTAAGATGTAACACTTCTGAAAGCAAGAGTTTTACACATGTTGGAATAATTTCCAAATAAGTAGGGACAAGGTCTACTTTTATTTATTTATTTATTTTGAAGCGGATAATTATTGTATAAAAATAAAATAGAAATATTGTCCAATAGAAAATCCCCAAAATTAAACATGCAAACGACGTAATAAAATATATACATATTGATCGTCTGATATTACTGAAGATGCATATATATTTTTTCCAATTCTCAGTATTACCAAAATCAGAAGAAAAAAAATAATTTAAGGAATAAATAATGTATATCTGCCTGTATTAACATTCGAAAAGCACTTAAACTAAAATAGGCTTACAGAATCACGTAACCCAATTTTTATACTAAATTGGGAATAAAATCAAATAAGTTAATTCAAATTTTTTCAAAACAATGCTATTTATCCCTTTTCCGCTACGGTTAGAAAATATGGAAAATATTACGAAAAAAATATTACTTATATAAAACTATCAAAGTTTAATAAAAAAATATGATTAAAAATAATTAAATAATCCTTTAGTTTGTTTTGGTGTTCTCTTAAAACAACTATTTGAATAGCATAATAATAAAAAAAATAATGGTGCGAAACATTTTCGTGCTGAATAATTATTTACATTTAGAGATAATTAAAGTTAATATTTATGTTCACAGCAGATAAATCAAATGCAAAGCATGAATTTAAGTTTCAAAACTAAAGAAAAAATTTACATAAAATTTACATTTACATATTCACGGTAAGACAAAGCGCAGTTAAATCAACGAATTGACGTTCTCTAAATAATACTATCGCATTAACTATTGCGATAAGTTAAGCATAATTAAGTATTGTTATCGTAAAAATATTTAAAATATATAACTAAAATGTTTTATTAATTTAATCGTGGCCAAATATTTTAAAGAATGAATTTTCAATATTTAAAGAAAATATTTTAAGATTTTTTCGATTATAAAAAATTTATTTAATAGAAAAAAAGTAATCTCAACTTCTATTATTATTCTAATGCATAGACCACATTTTAGTCTGAAAAATTCCTAAAGATAGCAGATTATTTATAATTTATAATTTTGAATTAAAAATCGAATTAATTTTATACAACAATTGGCAACTGGATGCGCAAACGATTAATAGACGTTTACGCGTTTAATAGATAAAGAACTTTTTTAAATATAAATCAATGGCAGTCTTACAATTTAGATTTTCAATTAATTAGAAGATGAAAAGTTTTTTTATGCCAAAAATTTTGTAAAATAACAAATTTTAATAAAAAAAAGAAGAGGGGAAAAGATGGAAATAACTTTACAAGAATTGGGGAAAATTATATTAGAACAGTGTCGGCACAAAATATTTTCTTAAAACTATTATGAAAAAAAAAAAATCAAGAAATACGTCTTAAATAAGACAATAATAATTTTTCATCAAAAGCTAACGAATTAATATTTCATCCAAATTCATTTAAATGTATACACATCACGACGTATATTTCTTTGCACACTGTATGGATTAATTTTCAACTATAAATATTGGACACGTAAGTAAATTTGGTAATAAAAAAAGAAAAAAAAAATTCAAAATCGGTATCAAAACACACAAATACTTGCTTTATAATTAGCTTTCAAATAATGTGAAACCTTTATGTGAAATGAGAATAAAATTTGCAAGCGTTCAATTTTTGTTAAAATATCACAAAATTCAGTTTATTCTCCAAATTCATATTTATTTTTAAATTAAAATTTATTTGCAAATAGCAAAAAAAAAAAAAAAGTTAAGAGAAATAAATTCTTTTCGCACGGCACGAGATCGATCTCTAAAATATTTTACAAAAGCTTTTTTTATTCAGTAAACTGGCAACACTTTAATCAATTTTGATTTTAAGTTTTTTGTCTTTGCACATTTAGTTGTATAAAAGATAAAAAAAATTCATAACGAACGGTTTGAACAATTAAAAAAAGTATTTTATAAATTATTATTTAGTCGTGTTATAAACTGCAAAATTCGTCAAATTTTTAAATATTTTAATGACAAATAAGTAACAAAAAATAAGTTTGAACATTTTTCTTTTCAAAATTTTAGCCATTTTCAGAAGAAAGACACGTTCGTTGTTATTGCCTTATCAAACTCTAAACTTTCACAACATATATCTCCATTTCAACTTAATATCAATGCCCGAAAGAGGAGATAAAAGCAGTTTTAAGTTAGAACGATATTTGCTTTGGGACGAACTTTGTTCTATTTTCTCAGCGCTTAGTAACGTCTACAAGAAATTTGACGAAAACATATTTCACAAAGCAATGTAATGCATTAAGAACGCCATATTTTGAAAACTGCATAATCATATTTACTTTTACACAATCCTGTCTCACACATAATTTATACAAAATACAATATGAAGGAAAAATTCTTCTTTACGATTTAAATTTCAAGTGTTCAAAGTCGAAATAAAATATAATTGTCATAGATGATTACATATTTAAGGGAATGGAAATTAAATATTTCACCTGTAAAGAACTGTAATGAATTCAAGAAAAATTCCACTTTCAATTACTGTATTGCGTTTATAAACATTTAACATTATTTTATCATTTGGTATAAATATCCGATATCTTCAAAACTGCGCTATTTTAACCGAATAATAATAATTTATGTAAAATAAAGGGATACTAAGGATTTTAATGAAAAATAAAGGCAGAAAAATAATTTCATCAGAAAAACAAACAAAAAAAAAAGCTAAAAAATGTTACATTATTCTAAACTTTCTTTCACACAACGCTGATTGTAAAAGAAAAAGAATGTCTTAAAAACCTTTAAGAAATCTTTTTTGACCTCATACTAATATTAGATGAAATATCACCGAGTTCTAAATGTTCATCACAGGTTTGAATTGTGATATCGAATGAGAACATCAATAAGAGGTCACCAAACGATAAATATTTCGTAACAATTAACTAAAATGATAAAAGTGCATTAAGAGAAAAATATCATAAGACGATGTGTATACATTCGCAAGATAGTTTAGATAAAAACATAGTTATCAGAAATTTTTAGAAGAAAAAAAACTATAAAAAAATCTAAATGAGAATTTAAATATCGAGAGACATCATTGACATGAAAATGATATAAGTTCGACAATAGCAACATATTTAATATTATTAAACAGTTATAATGCTAGTATTTTATAGATAAGCAACTGAAAAATAGATTAAAATTTATAAAATTCCGAAGAACATTTATTAATCCCTTATTCCGACACTTCAAAATTTCATTTACTCTATTAACATGATTTAAAATATCATATGCATATAGAAAATTAAAAGCTGAAGAATCAGTATATTCTTAGAACCGTATTCTATTTGATTAATTTATTTATTTTGTTAAACTGATACATTAAATTATTACAATATAACCAACCGAATCATAACAATTTTTTCTAAATACTGAAATAGTTATTTAATCTGTTGATAATTTATTATCTTTCAGAAACTTTTTTTTTTATTTCACACCATTTACTCGATAAAATTCTGCTTTTCAATACTACAAGATATAATAGGTTTCAAAAAGAAATTATAAAGGTTTGTTTTACATGAAAAGAAGGGAAAAGAAAAGTTATGCATTACTTATCATAACAAAATAAATCTCATCTATAAAATAATCTTTTAAGAATATATCAGAAACAAGATAATAAACATCTTTCTATTAGCAAATAATAGATTTATTATATTTGTCATTAATGTTACGTTCCTCTCAAATGTTTGATTTGACCCCAAACATTTTTAGCACAGCTGTCATAAACATACCGAAAGCAGAAACACACCTGTTAAATAAAACACCGATTTTCATTGATACTAAAACTAATCGAAAAATTAAAACTTACACGCTCGTCCTTTCGCCATTCTCCTGAATAATTTGGTGTTGAGCAACAGAATATCCAAAATAAGATCCCTCGGGTCCCTCTTTGATTACCGGCAAACGAGTCTCTAAATTAAAACACAATCCATATTCGAAAATATACAGAGTCACAGTCAGCAATAGTATGTAATGGATGGATAATAGAACCGGCATTTTGTTTTCACTGTGTCCGTAACTGAGTTTTTTTTAATGTTGATGGAATAAATAAATGTTGATGGGATCGACCATCGCACGTGCGTTCAGGTGAGAGAGATGAAATGGGTGAGAGTCGGTTCCACACGTTTTCGGAGCTCGGGGAAGAATGAATGGTCAGCACCCGTCGAGGGTTGTTGTTGCGGCTGCCACCACACGATGGCGCTCGCGTAGTTTCGCCGGTGGAGCTTGAAATCGGTGAATGGAGTGGGCTGTCACACACAAAGGTGTGCTTTTTGGAAAAGAATGGTGGAGGAAGGCTATTAGGGAACGGGTTTGGGAGGATGATTTTTGAAAATGACTGACTCCCCCAAAATTGAGGGGGCGAGAGGAAAGACATGGGGAACATTCGAACATTCTATAGATTTCGTGATAGAAAAACCACATACAGTTAATAATAAAAACTGAATGGTTTAAAATTAGACATGATCTGGAAATTAATATTTACAATGATGAATAAACATTTTCGTTTATAAAGTGAATTATATTGTTATATTTCTAAGCAAAAATAGTGTATGATTTGAAACATGAATTTTTTAATTCATCAATGTATATAATGTATTTAATTGTATATTCATTTTAAAATAGAAGCGGACATTGATGAAATTTTTATTAAACTAAAAAAAATATTTGGAATTGATGGATAAATTTAATTAAAATATTTGGAATTGATGGATAATTAAATATTTGGGATTGATGGATAATACAGAGAAATTTGGGTTGTTTTAAGTTTTTTGTCTTGTCAGAATATGTTGTTTTGGGGTTCAGGTTTTTGGCGTCAACAAAAAGCCGTAGACGAAAAATAAAAATTTTATTATTTGCACGAGCATCTAAAAAAAATCAGATTTTAATAATGCGTTGCCATTGCATTTACAAAAGCTCTGATTAAAAATAATAAGTTAATGACTACCGCAAATAAGACCTAGAACAATGTTATTTTGAGCACGTGATTATATGGAATGAAATAAATAGCAAATGTTGCATTTTTTAAAGCAATAAATGCGAGATAAAGTTTTTTGGATCGTTGGCAATACTATAGTGAATCATTCAATGAAACAGTTAAAATGAATAAAAATATAATTTAACTCGCACGAGCACGAGGTGATTGGCCGTTCAAGAAATCATGTTCCGACATGATACATTGAAATAGGCATAGTAGATTTCGTCTTAATCTTTTTATTTTTTTAGTTTATTCATTTTAAAATGGAAACGGACTTGAATTAAATTTTCTTAAATATAGACCATGGAAATCAATTAAAATATTTGGGTTTGATGGATAATACAGAAAAATTTGGTCTGTTTCAATCATTTTTTCTCTAATATATCGATATTTTTTACTTCGTTGTATATATAGAAATGATCATGCATTTCAAAAAATCCGAATTGAACATTTTGGTGAGTTTCTACGTTTTAGTCTAATTTACAGTAAGAAAAAAGCATTCTTATTATTACGTCTGTCCCTATGCGCCAAAAAGTCTTTGAGTTAGACGGATGAAATTTCTTTTCTCTTTATATCAAATTAGCATACTTTTATTAAATGTTAAGCAAAATCCATTCAGAAGAAGTTTGTCCTTCTGGTTGTGCGAATATAAGTTAATGCAATAACTACAGAATAAAGAGAGCCAAAGGGATAAATTTGGCTAACATTAATAGTATAGATACCTAATTAATTTTGAACCAGCTCCAACGTCTAAGTTAAAACGATAACTCAATACGCCAAACATATGCAATAACCAGGACCCGACTTAACCTAGTTGGGTCTTGGGGCAAAAACTTCTTTGGGACCCCCCCCCCCTGCTTCACTACTTTAGTAAAGAGGAACATTCGTTAAAAAAGGAAACGCAAAACAAACTTTCTATTCTATTTGAAGGCCCCCACTTATGTAGGAGCTCGGGGCAACTAACCCGTACGCCCCTGCCTTTAGTCAGGCCCCGGCAATAACTACAAAAAGGCGAGAGATAGAAGGATCAAACTCAAAGCGCAGATTTAATATTTATAGTATAGATATCTAACAAACTTTGAGCCAAATCCAACCATGATTGACCGTCTGTCAGTCTGTACTTTCAGAAACATGTAGGTATAATAAATGGAAAATACAAATTTTAAATATATAAAATTTGGTATGTAATTTTGTCATAGTATTAATGTTCTGTGTCAAATTTTAATTCCAGTTGATAGGGAAAAACGAGTCTAAAACACAAATTTGATTTTCGTATGCTATTAAGTGCATGGTATGAAATAAATAAACAAAATACTTACCAAGGATCACACGATACATTTACTGAAAAGGTTATATTCATGGCAAAGATTAACAGTTCGTAACTATTATGCACCAAAAGTTCTGCAAGTACTCTCTCACTTACCCGACCACCGCAATTTTTGTCAATAATGCTTTTGTGTATACAGTGTGGGATGACACTTCCTTTGGTTTGATTTGTTACCTTAAATTTTCTGTTAACATAATGTCAGCTTTACATTCGGCCAGTTATGAAACGGCCCAACGGATAGCGTATGCTCAGAAAGGGGTAGATTTATGTCTACCACAATTTCATAAGATAGATTCTACCATTTCATGCTTGGCTATAGACTACCGTTTCGGCTTCCCTGGGTTTTTTTTTTCACTGAGTATCGTATTAAGATGATGGATATTTACTCAAAGAAACTTGATAAAATGAAAAAACGGTCAATTTATCTAAATTTAGAAAACTATAGAGGAGAAATGGAAAAGAAAATGAAAAAGAAAACAGTTTGTTCTTCCTCTCATCAAGAAAAACAAAGAGCAAAAAGTGTCGAAATCAAATCTTGGATCAGTGATAAATTTTTTCACATTAAAAAACACACACACGTCAAATTCTACAGACGCATGCGCACCAAGTAAAAAAAAAACAATGTTATTTGTCCCGGCTAGACAATAACTTGCTATCGACCGAACAGTCTTTTTCAGCCTACTGGCCTTTTTATAAGCCTAGTGTAAAACCGGCATGAGGTTAAATCATCTTTCGTAGTTCAAATTTCCTTGGTAAAATCGGGATTAATACTAATTCATTTACACTTTTTTCTTTAGATCCGTACGTCACACTCTTTGCCCTCATAAAACAAATGATTTTTTTCAACTGACGAAAAGTAGAGGAGCTCGATTGCATGAAGCTTTTATTTATTTATTTAGTTTTTTATTGAACATTTATCTCAAAGAGAGAACTATTAAGCCGTGGAAACAGGGCTCGATTACTATTATTTAACTAGCAATTAGTTATCTGTTTGTATTGTGTATTTCTCCAAACGATTTCTTTGAGATAATCTTAACTATGTCTTTGATCATTCCTCTTCGAATTTTCTAGAATATTCGCGTAATGTACTGAAATCTTATTTTAAATAATTAATTACAGATATTAATTATAGTTATACTTCTAAATTTAATGATATTTACGTCATTTTTTAGATACGTTGGAGCTTTGCTTAACGAATATAATTCACTCCTGAATTCTGTTCAGCTTTTTGTTGTTACTAACGACACTTGCTATGGACGAGAACGCTGACGGCCGTCAGTGACTTTTAAGCCGAATGAGTGTCTCTTGTTTTTGAAGTAGCGTCAACTAGGACCAAGAGTACGATTTAGCTACACATTCGCTTGCGCAACCTCTTATTACAGAGGGTCACACTCATGCACCTCACAATTAGTGCAAGGAAGAACAACCATGCCCTAACCGGGACTTGAACTCGGGGTGCTCAGTTCAAGAGGAAGACGCGCTATCTCTGTACCAGGGCACTGACTATGTTTAGTTATATTAACATCCCTTTGTAAAGTAACAATAAAGCAAAAATCGGGAAGGTCTTCGTACTTTTGAGCTGCAGTTAGATGACGAGGCTGACACTTGATCTGGCATCCCCCCTTCTCCGCACCACACCACACCACACCATCAAGAAGACTTTTGGTCGTGGCGGCTTTAACTTGTAACAGTAACTCGCAAAGCGAACCATTTTTGCTACAAAACTTTATGTGAAATTAGGCAATGCGTCCCGTTCTGAATAAAAAATATCAAACAAATGTATATGGATGAAATTTATTATTTAAAATTCCCGATTTTTTATTTTCTCTTAAAAGGATAGAGAAAATATAATCAAAAAATTCGATCATTATACATTTGCTTCGTTAAAAAAATACATTTAAATCGTCAGAAAATTCGATCCCTCTGAGTTCAAAAACACACTTTTCGGAAATGGCCGTTTGTCTGTGACAAAGATAAGGAAAAAATACTTTGAGCTAGTCGGATGAAATTTGGTATGCAGACTTAAAACAAAATTTGTATATTTCTTTCAAATGTTGTGCAAGATCCGCTCAGAGGAAGTCTATCTGTCCGGCTGTTCGAATAGGAGTTATAACGAAAATTACAAAACAAAGAGAACTAGCTATATAAAGTTCGATGCACAATTTTAACAAATTTAATATAGACGCCAACCAAGATTTGAGCGAAATCCAACAAGGGTTTAACAGTCTGTCGATATGTGCTTTCAGAACTTGTAAACGTGTAAACTCGATGCTCAAAAATGAAATAAGTTAAATATATGAAATTTGGTATCTGATTTTGTGACTTTAAATTTTTATGTCAAATTTTTGGAATCGTTCGGAAAGAAACCGAATTCGAATTTCGCATAATTTTGATCCGCATGACAAAGATTAATCACCAAAGTTTCGCCAAGAATGACAAGGCAAATTCAGTAAGAATGCAAAATTTACGTCAAAGATTAATTTCGCGAATATTGTGAGCCAATGTCAAGCAAAGAGTACACCGGGCTAGTTAGTTAGAATTTTTTTGGCGCAAAAGCCAAATTTGGCTAAGAGCTCACTGGGAGAGAGTATTAGTGAATGTGCGAGAAAGTTTTTGGGAGACTACTTCCACTGATTTTATAAAAAAGAGTCACATGTCTTTGGCTACGCCTCAAAAAGGGACGAAAATGAGACACTTCATAATTGCTAAGTTGTTTAACCCTTTGCGCTCCGATGGTGCCTCTTACTCACATTCAAGATTGTGCATCATTTTGACGCTTTATTTATCTATTTTTTTTCAAATTTAATTGTAAAAAACGCCCTACATAATGATTAAGAGATAGTAGATTCATTTTTCAAAGAAATTTGACTTAAAAGAATTACGTATATTTATTTTTCATAGCAATAAATACATCTTTGTATTAGGTGAGTAATTTTGCATCTAATTATTTTTCGGAGTGCAAAGGGTTAATTTGTAATACACATGATCGCTGCTTTATCAGGGTGATGCCTCCCAATGCACGATGTGATAATCTCCTATGCTTCCTGCACCTCCCTCACTTCACTGGAAGATTACTGTTCTGCTGTATCTATTATTTCCTCCTCTCTGTTCAAGTATCATCCGCATCTTTTTGCCATGGCACAGAACGCAAGTTCCCCAAAGATTCTTAGCAATTCTAACGATGCTCTTTCACTAATTTATCTATGTTGTTTCTATCCTTAACTTAGCCAGAGAAAAAAAAATACATTTAATCAAGGCTCCATAGGCATTTGTTCAAACTCTTCGAAATAACATTCGACAACGATATCAGGTTAGAACTTCTTGCACGTATATATCAAGATTCTATTAAAAAAGCGCTTAACACAGACTGATACAAGACAATCCAGCAGGTAACGTCACTGTCACTCATCTATTCATTCTTCGAAACATTGCTCGTCAAGCGAGTCATTGTTTTTACATTTTGTTTACCAATGCCAATGATGTGTGTGTGTGTGTGTGTGTGTGTGTGTGTGTGTGTGTGTAGAGGGGTTTCTTTGGAAGCGCCTAGGCTCTGCGGCCTTTTTGTCTTCCTCTCGATTGGATTGAGGATTAGATGGGAAACAAATTATGTTGCACTTGAATTTTTGAGCATATATAACATGAACTGTTATTGGATTACAAGCATATCCAAATTTTGGATATAGGTATTGATTAAAGTTAAAAGAAAAAAAATCCAAAGGGGTGAAACTGAATTTTCACGATTATAAATTAGATTTTAATTGTCAGGATTAGTTCATTACATTTTTTTATATGAGATTCCCTTGTTAAGCGAGGTTTTAATGCATTTTCTCAGGGTGACCAGAAAAGAAATAAATGCTGGAAAAAACATGTTTGTGCCACTGATATATTGAAGGGGAGGGGAGAATGGGAAGATAAAGTTAAAATTCTCTACTTAAATTCTCCCAAAATTCTTTTACAGTTTTTTTTTATATGTCAGAATATGATATTTTTTTGGGAATGAGATTTTCTGGCATCAACAAAACTTCGTAGATGAAAAACAAACATTTTAATCCGTAGACGACAAATATAAATTTTATTATCTGCTCGAGCATCTAAAAAAAATCAGCTTTTAATAACCAGATGCCATTTCATTTATAAAAGTTCTGATTAAAAAATAAACTAGAAAAATGTCATTTTTAGCAAAATGAATGGAATGAAATAAATAGGAAATGCGTTATTTTTTAAAGCAATAAATGCAAAACAAAGTTTTTTTAATCTTTTGCAATACTAAAGTGATTCTTACACTGAAATAATTAAATGGAATCGAAATATGATTTAACTCGCACGAGCACGCGGTGCTTGGCCATTCAAGAAATGATGCTCTGACATGATACATTGAAATAAGCATAGCAGAATTCCTTTAGGCTTTATTAGTTTTTTTGTGCAAAACGAAAGTACTGTTACAAATGATAGGATGATTAAATATTATTATAGAATATTTCCATTCTATTTTGTCATAGAATATTTCCAAACTCATCGTTTTCTAGTCATAATCGTGAGTGTCGTTATTTTTAAGAAATTATTCGGCATTTTTTAATATTTGGAGATATATTGTTTTTTTAAAAAATATGTCACGTAATATTCTCAAATAAATTGAAACCTTACATGTTGTCTATTTTAAAATGTGATTGCCAATTACAATCGCACTTCTTTTTTCGAAATAAAAAAATATTTGAGATCTAATATGAAACAAAAATTAAACACTAGTGGCTTCTTTGATCTAATCCGAAATAACCAAGACATAAAATTAGGACGTCATAGCTAATGAGTTTGCAATAAGACGCATAGAAAATGAAACGAAAATCACAGATTCTAATCTGTTCACACCGAATTATATAATTAATGTAATATATCCCACGAAGTTATTGGGTTTAATCATCATTTTAGCTTTCATTTTTAGTTTCATGAACGTCCGATGGTAGACGTAATTCAAAGCGAGAATT
>JAOUZG010048027.1:1569489-1584108 GCA_026289955.1 Argiope argentata
TTTTTTTTCATCTTTGTGCCTCTGGAGAAAAATGCAAATTTAATTCTAATGAGCGAATGCTATTCACCTTTATTTTGCAGGTGTTGAAACTTTTCGCTTGGGAGACGCCATTCATGAAAAGTATCAGCGCCCTAAGGGAGAAGGAAGCCAAAACCCTGAGAAAGCTGGCATTCGTCAACGGATCTGTCGTCTTCCTCTGGATCTGTGCACCCTTTCTGGTGAGAAGCGTTTGACATAAAAACCTCATTATTAGCAAGTACAATACACTCTAAAGTGCACTTTGTCCTCACTTAAGGAGCATAATTCTTCTCCGAATCTTACTTGTAATGCACAACACATTAAGCGAAATAGTTTTTTTCTATAAGAATTCATATGAATTTTGGCAGTGCGTTTTTTCTAGAAAGATACTCAAACAAATTTATAATAAAGTAATTGATAATTGATAATGCATTCAGTTTTTAAAGAAATTCGTCAAAGACATTTGTTTTTGGCTACACTTCAAAATATATCAAAAAATGAGACACTGCGTTATCATAAATGGATTTATAGCACGTATGATGATACTGTTTTATCAAAGTGATGCTTCTCAATATACGATGCAATAATTTCCCATGCTCTTGGTGTATCCTTTATTTCACTGAAATGTTGTTGCTGTTTCGAATCTATTCCTTCTTACAGTGTCATAAAATATAGCTCCATTAGCTCTTCAGTAATTCTAGATATGTTCCTCCATCAGCTCATTAATGTCAATGCTATTCACCACAAGCCCCAAACTCTTGGTCAGAGAAAATTTTGTTCCATGAAAACTCTACAGACACTTTCTCGAATCCCTTGGAGTCGCGTTCGATGACGCTATCTGGCCAAGCCTTCTTCAATTTAGATATAAGTGTTTCTTATCAAATAAATGCTCAACACAAATTGATACAAGTCAATTCAGTATCTGAAGTCTCCTCGATACTCATTCTGCGAAACATCGCTCATTAATCGAGTCACATTACCACACTTTATTTTTTTTAGTTCTCCGAAGTTTGGCAATAGGGTTGCGCGCTCTCACAGCCAAAATACATTGTATTCAAATATTAAGATGAAGATCACGTGCAAGAAAATTCCATAATTCGAAGATTTCTAATAAAAAATTAAAATAAATTGTAAATAACTTTGATTTTTTTATTATTTTGATGTTTATTATCTGTATCATTTTTCTTTCGTTCTGAGTTCTTAAACTTTTCTTGCCTGCTCTTTCCTTGCTATCTCTATATTACAACAAAACGAAGAAAACTTACAATGAATATGTTTAATAAAAACTGTTTTTTGAAAGTACCTTCATTAATGTTCTAAAATGTAGATATTTTTTCTATTTCGTCTTTTTTTTTTATTAATTTCGTTAGAAGAAATTATTATGAAATTTTGGAACATAATACTATAGAATCTTATAACATATTATTACGGCATAGTTATTTTTTTCTCCCAAATTTACTGTTATTATTGGGCAGTGGCGTAATTGTAAGGACCGATTAATTGCTACTTAAATTCTGGAAATATTACATAGGTCTTTGTCAACAGTAACACATAACTAGATACAACCTTTTAAACCCTAACAGATGAAGAAGTGGAAAAAAATGATTGAAATATATCGCCTTTTACAAAAATGGAACTAGCCAAGTCAAATAAAAGTGTATAAAACTATTCTTTTCAAATCAAACTATAATAGATAAAATAAATTATAGGAATTAATTAGAGAACAGATTAGAAATGGATTTTATTTTTTACTAAAGAAGGAGCACTTTCGAATATTAGCAGAAATGTGAAATTCCATTTTTGATTACAGTCCGAACAAATAAATTAGACCTGGTGAATTTTTCTTAAATCTGTGTATTATTATATGTAGTTATTTCCAACAATTCCTTCATGCAATTCAATGTAATTATTTTGCAGGTGGCTATCAGCTGCTTTGTAACCTACGTTCTGATGGACGAAAAGAATGTTCTAGACCCCAGCACCGCCTTTGTCTCGCTCACCCTTTTCAACACCCTCCGCACCAACATGGCCACCATACCGCAGCTGATAGCGCAGCTGGTGCAGGTGAGATTGTTTGTCTACTTTCACCGCTATCAGTTCTCTTGAACTCGAGATCGAATTGCTTTAAATAGATAAACATTTTGACGTCGACACTTGCCTGCATTAAAAGTTCACGTGATTCGAGACTTGGCGGATTAAGCCGGCGTTTCTAACTATTCATAGTTACTATTTTGAAAATGAACTGTTATCAGTTCCGAAATTTGCAGTTCTTCAAAAAAATATTTATCAAGAGATTGCGATTTTTTTTAAACCATCAGTTGCAGTCTTCCTTACACTTTCTTGAATACTCGATATTAAACTTTTCACGCCAGAAAAAGCCTTGCATGGCGCTGGCGTATAACGTTTTTGGCGCGAATTTGGCATTTTTACTGAATTTGTCATATTATCCATGGCGAATTTTTTGGCGATTAACCCCTAACGCGTGGCTAATAATATCCAAAAATCGAATTTGTGCTTTAGACACATTTTTCGCAATCGATTGAAACAAAATTTTGATACAAAATTGAGCTTGTAGAATAAAACTCCCTTACTTAATTTGATATAATCAAAGCATTCTCTTTTAGAATGATCGCATTTACACGTTCCTGAAAGTACAGACCGAAAGACAGTCAATCCGTTGCTGGTTTTGGCTCGATATCTATAGTGTAATTTAAACTCTACATTAAAAATTAAAATTTAAAATCTACACTATAATTAAATCTTTGTACCAAATTTTATCTGTCTAGCTCTCTGCGTTTAGAATTATCGAATTAATTTATTTTCGAACAGCCGAACGAACGAACTTCCTCTGAATAGATTTTGAAAAAAATTTAAAAGAAATCGCTAAATTTGGTATATCAACTTTTATCGATCTATTTTAAAGAGTTTTCTCCTTTTTTAGTTATCTTTCTTTTTAAGTTTAAATTACACGATAGATGTCAGAGCCAAAATTAGGAACGGAATGGCTGTCTTTCGGTCTTTACTTTCAGAAACTTGTAAATGCGATAGTTCTAAAAGAGAGTGGTTTGATTACATCAAATTAGGTAAGGGAAATTTATGCTACAATCGCAATTGTGTATGACTGATGGATATTTTCAAACCTCGAATTTTTGCCGATTACTATACTTTTTCTATGATATGTGTACGAGAATACAAAGGTCCGGTATGGCCTAGTTGGTAGAGCGCTGGACTTGCACTCCTTAGGTGACAGGTTCGAAGCTCAAAGGCCAAAAGATTCCCCGAGTGTGTGGTGACTGGCGCTCGTTAAATCTATTCGTGGTCACAAAGTCCTCCATGTCGAAAGTAATACCTCTGGGGGGTATTGGGTCAGAGGTGATCGTTCTCTGTTCCAGGTCTAAATTACGATCGGAGATGAATGAATGAAATGCTTGAATGAAGTCCGCCCCCTAAAAAGGGTTATGAAGCGTAAGGAGCTAAGTCGTACTCTTGGCCCTAGGTTGCGCTACTTGTAAAACAAAGAATTGCATTTCTTAGGCTTAAATCATCTGCTGGTCGTATCTGCGGGGGCTTGTCCAAGGCAAGTGTCATTTGTTACAACACAACGCAATGAATGCAAAAAAGATTACTGAATTTATAAATAATATAAATTGTTATTTTGAAAACCTCATATGATTTTTTTCCTTTGCATAAGCTTGCATTGGATTAGACATCTGTAATATAGACAGCTCTCAAATTTGTAACTAAATCCCCCCCCCTCCTCAAAAAAGAGTTAACTGCCTGTCGATTTATAAATAAAATAACTCAAAATTGCAATAATATAAATATATGACATTTGGTAAGGGACTCTGGGATTCCAATCTGTTGGTGAAAATCTGTTTGTTTCAATCTGTTGGTGAAAACGTGTCTAACATACAGTCCATTTTGAGGTTTAATTAACCGCATTTCAAGGATTAATTGTCAAAATAAACCCGCACCAAGAATAACACGATGGATCCAGTAAAAATGCCTAACCTTCAATAAACCTCAATTAGAGAGTATGCGAGAAAGTTTGGGGGAATTAGCTAAATTTAGCAAACCTTAATCAGCATCTTTTTCAAAACTGAAATACAAATGTCATTCTGATTGACAGAAAAAATAGAAATATCATAGCAAAATAAAGAGGAAGTTAACTAAAATAATAGGAATCATATGAATCTAAGAATTTGAAGTTTAATAAGATAAGATGATTACAAATGAACTTCCTAAGTTTTAAAGAGCAATGTTTACAAATCTACGCGCATTTTGGGAAAAGTAAATATAAATAGCATTGTGAATTTACTTATAGAATGAAAGTATAAATGTTCACTGCGACCACTACCAGAAATACTATTAATATTTATTATATAACAGAATTCATCCCATACTTTTTGGTATATCTGTCTAGTCTCAGTTTTAGTGGTTGTATTTCGCCTCGTTTTCAATTGAACAGTCTCAGCTGGTAAAGGCAAAACACATATACACATATATTTTATGAAAAGATAATTTTCGAACAATAGTAATAGATTCACTTTTAATAAATTGAAATAAATTGTACAAAATGCCCTACGTCTTTTCGGCGGCAACTGACTTACGATGTTTGGGAAAATGTTTTAGATTTAAAAAAAACGTTCGAAAATAGATATATGAATGAATATGTGCATTAAAAATATTTAAAAAAAACATCTGTGAAATCAAAATATGTCAAAAATGTTTTAAAATATTTATTTAATGTTGTAAAAATACTAAAAATTGTAAAAAGAGGCAAAAATGTTTAAAAAAGGGGGAAATTTTTCTTTGGCTAAAATGAGGTATAAAGCAAAAATCTCCTAATTTAGTGGTCTATCAAATGATTTGCTTAATATTTTGCAGATATCTTAACCCTTCTTTGCATGATGATGGAAATTTCCATCATAATATTTAGTCAACAATATTACTGTAAATTGGTTGTTGCTGGCAACTTTTTAAGCGACTATAGCATACAAAAAAACGTAGTTGTCAAAAAATAGCAAACGTCACTGTCAATTACCAGGCCTACAACTTGTCATTCCGCTGTTTGTTGTGACTGGAAGAAATGAGCGAGATTTTAAATTGTTTTATGGAAATTAATTTATTATTAATAATTATTAATTAATTAAATTATCATACAGAATAAAGAAGATTTACTAAAGAATATTTTTTTATTTAATTAGTACTGAGTTAAATATGTGACAATGCATGATGATGTAAATTTAGATCATATTGTTTTTTACATAATACATATTTTTTATTTTCACCAAGATTTTTTAAAATATTTTTCCTTTAATCTAGAGCATTAATTACATCACCCTGATTTTTTTTTAAAAAAAGAAAAAATCATGCAAAGAAGGGTTAAGGGATATATTACCTGGCTTCTGAACTAAAAGACAAGCTGAATTTCTTTTCATTCTCTAAATATTGGAAGAACGCGAGATTTTCATTTTTTAAGCATTTTTAAGGCATTAAAACAATTGTAAAATATACCTAACTAAATAGATGATTTATTCTCTTGTTAAAGAATTGTAGAAGATATGGAGAAATTATTGCACTAAATTAATTTAAAAATATGCGTTAGATTTTAATTTGTGGAGTTTATTCGTTAGAAAATTTTATCGAAGATTAGTATTTGAGAAAATTGCGACTGAAGATGTAAAATGACATTAATTCGTACGTGAATGCAAATATAAAAACCGGTTTAACTCCCCAAAAATAGAGTTAAAAAGCACATTCTAACGATTTTATAAAGAAACACGTTCAAGCATCAAGAATATTTCATAATTCCGCAAAAAACGATTTTCCAATGTATTCACCTGCCCAAATAATTTTGTGGTTATTGAAGGGAAGGGTACGAACTCGCTACGCTAGCTTTTGTAGTCGAGTAATAAATCCGTTGACTAAAAGCCACTTCTGTCTGAAGGATGTTATCTACCTTGTGAAGATAACGCCACAGTAACCAATGAATACGAATTTTACATTTGTTTGAATGCAATTTCTGAAGCTCCATTCCATTCTTGTTTTTTATGCATATGAAATGCCAGATATTCCAAAAATGACTTATAGGTTTTGAAAATCTATATTTATAATAAAGATGAATGTATGTATGTATTTATTTAGATGTTCTACAGGCCAGACTGTTTGACCAACAGCTATCAATCTTGCCATATACACAATTTGGATGGTAGAAATATGTACCTGGGGGAAATATTTTAAAAATTTCATTTCGAATTTTCATTAATTAAAAATTAAGCGATATTTTGGCATCTTTTTATGAAAACTTGCAAAAATATTACAACGCAAAAATAAATTTTACAATATCTTAAAATTTTAAAAACAAAGTTATTTTTTCAATGATCTCAGTGCTTTAATCTATAAATTAAGCTTTCTAAGTTTAATGAAATAAAAAAAATATTGATAATATTTTTCAACAATCTATTTCACAAGAAATAAAAATAAAATTTAATATATGCTCTGCAAGTTACGCTTGTATTGAAAAAATTAACTTATATCAACATGTTTCCCTCATATGACAAAAGCTCAGATTAACTAATAAGTTAACTATTGCTGTAAATTAAAACTAGAAAAATCTAGTTTTCTGCGTATGTCTATATGAAGTGAAACAAATATGAAACATGATTTTTTCTAAGAAGTAAATGTAAGAAAAAGTTTTTTGTGATGTTATACGATATCTATATTATTAATTTAATAAATCAGTTTTTTAAGGCAAACATGGTTTAATATATACAAGGTATCCATTCTAATTAGGAGCCCAACAGCTAATTAATAGACTTTTATTAATAGGCATACATCTGCTCACAGAAAGGTCTAAATGAAGTACATTATTATATTTTATGTCATTTGAGTCAATAAATGCTTTGACGAAGTTCAAATTTTTACATAAATCCTTTGCCCTGCGAATCATTTAAAAAAATATTCTAAAGACATTAATATTTTATCTAAAAAGATTTGCACTCCAATAAACTAAATCAATTACTAAAACTAATTGAATATTAATATCTCTATACTATAAAAACTCAGAATTTTAGAGACTGTGTGTGTGTGTGTGTGTGTGTGTGTGTGTGTGTGTGTGTGTGTGTTTATTGGCACTCACCACTAAAGGCTATATGACATAGAACTACCAAACAGTGATAATATGCATTTTAGAAGATGTTAACTTAAAACTTGGCGTAATTTTTTGAGAAATTAAAATTTTAATTAATTATAAATTAAACAAAACTGTCTTTCTCATAACTTTAATGTAAAAAATTCTGTTGAATATCAGTGTTTTAACTTAGAATTAAACTTTTATTTTAATGAATACAAATATTTTAATTATGTTTTTCAACAATTAATTTCTCACAAAATGTAAATAAAATGTTATCTGCACATGCATGTTATGAGCACACAGGTAAAATTAGCTTTCAAAGCGCATTGCCATCTCATACATTCATATGCATAAATTATTGCTACATTTCTCCGCTCCTATTTTTAAAGTCAGTACCATGAATTCGGAGTTTAGTCTAGGTATATTAACGCCCCGTTTTAAAGAAACACTAGGATATTTTGGGACATACCTCGTAGTTTTAAACCTCTGTCAGATGACGAGGCTGACATCTGAGCTCCCACCCCTTCTTCAAACTTGACATGATAGGACTTCGGTGGAATTAGGTCTAGATCCTGAAATCTTCCAGTTCCTAAATCTTTACCTTACCACCAGCCATGACGACCCTAGCATGAATTCTGAATCACCCTTATATACGTATTGGGGATGGAGTTATATTCACATCCTCCATGTTGAAATATTCGATTATATGTTTGAATCATTCGTTTCAGAGTCGAGTTGCATTCAAGAGAGTTACCGATTTCCTTCTCAGCGAAGAACTGGAAGAGAGACCTGTCGATGACGACACGGCGATCTGTAAGTATACTTACGTGCCTTAACTACATAATGTGTAGAATTAAGCTTTACAATTTACTTTCCATGTTTCTTGTATTGCGATATAATATCAATGCATATCATTGTAAGCACACACAATTAAGCCAATAATTATCAGAAAAAGCACTCGGGAAAAAAAAGAAAATTGGTGCTATCCCAAAACCTTAATTAAATGAACTTGCATGGGCTTAAGAAACAAGAAGTTAATCAAAACTGTCTATTTTGAAATTCCAATTTTCCTCGATAGATATCTTAACATTTAAAACATCACCGAACTTTTCTTTCTAGAGGTCATGTGCCCCCTTTCCGGTTTGAAATAAATTTAGGTGGGCTTTATTAAATTTTTTTTTAAATGAAAAGAAAAGAAATTTTAAATACTTTCTATGTTTCTTGTATTGGGACATAATAGCAATGCATTTTGTTGGTAGATAACAAATACACACACTGAAACCAACAATTATTAAAAAGATAAACATAGAAAAAGGAGCTACTCCAAATCCTTAGTTAAATTAATTCATGGGTTTAAGAAAGAAGAATTTATTGAAAACCTAATACATCTAGAAATAGCAATATTCTTGGATAAACATCAGAAAGTTTGCATCTACTCGTCCTCCAGAGTTGAACCAGTTGATGACCAAATCAAGACACTATCAAAGGTTATTTTCTTAGCTGCGCCATAAAAGCCTTCAGTCACCACCAGGTGTCACCTTCGTCATTCATTTAACGAAAATGTGGCGGAAGAAGGGAATGTAAATGTCTTAAATTAATATATTCAGCCAGCTACAATCCAACCAGTAACTGTTGACCACGCATGCACATCAGTTGTTCAGACGCAACTACTTGTTCCATCGAGACATCACGCGCTCTACCAGCGCATGCGTGATCTTATTCAGGGCCCAACTTAGCCTAGTTGGGGCTCGGGGCAAAAAATTCTTTGGGGCCACCTCTGCTTCACTACTTTAGTAATGAAGAACATGCATTAAAAAAGAAAAAAAACTACTTTGTGACTCCCTTTGCTTCACTACTTTAGTAATGAAGAACAATTAAACTTAAAATAAAATTTTAATTCTATTTGGGGGCCATCCACTTATATGGGACCCGGGGCAACTGTTAGTAACCCTGAAAAGAAACAAAGCTGTCACATTCACTGCTGGCAAAATATGAGGATTTTACATAATTCCATATTCGATGGAAAATTCAATTCCCCTTCTGCTTCACTACTTTAGTAATAAAGAACAGGCCTTAAAAAAGGAAACTTAAAATAAAATTACAATTCTATTTGGGGCCCTCCACTTATGTGGGGCCCGGAGCAACTGCCCCGTATGCCCCTGTCTTAGTCAGGCCCTGGACCTTATTGGACTCTTTTAACTGGTTGACTGTAAACCCACCTTTATAAAACGTTATGAAAGCAAGATGTTTGTGGATGGATATTGCTTTTTACAGAAAATTATGATGAAAGGATACTTAGATTCTCCTATGCTTAGAACTGAAGTTTTAAATTGTTTTTTTTTTCTTGTTTTTTAGGTAACGCTGTCGAAATCGACGGTGGAACTTTCTGTTGGACCAATGGGGAGCTTCCTTTCTTGCGTGACATCACTCTCTCGGTGCCACGAGGGAGTCTGGTGGCAATCGTGGGGCGAGTGGGAGCTGGAAAGAGTGCCCTCTTTTCGGCCATCCTGGGTGAGATGCACGCCACTGAGGGATCAGTGCGGATCATGAAGGTGAGTAGCCTCATGTTGAAAATCGAAGGGAGGGCAAGCATTGCCATAGCAACTGTTCTAATTGAGGTGGTTATCAAAAAAGCGCGAAAACAAAATAGTAATTGATACTTTGCACTTTTTAAGTCAGATGTAACATCAAAATGAATGAATTACTACATGATGAGAACAAATTACAAGTTGCTATATTTCTGATTGTAGGGTTTGAGGGGAATAATTTCAGATGAATGCAAACGTTTCTATGAAATGAGACAAAATTAAGAAACAAACCATGCTATCGTATGTTATTCTTTCATACACAACGGTTTTCATTAAAAGTCATTATATATATAATACAATGTATTATTATTTGTCGAAAGCAAAAGGTAGAGTCGCAACCGAAATCATGGAGAAAACAGATTGAATTTTTAATTTCGTTTTATTCCAACCCGAGAAACAGGCAGCAAAGGCGACGAGCCCAACACAGAACAACACAAAACGAAATGTTGAAACGCTGAAGTGTACAAGGGGAGGGAAATCATTATCCCTGGACTTCAATACCGTAAGATTTTGATAGGGAAAATAGTTTTTCACAGTGCTTATACAATGAGACTTCGATGGAGATTTCCACAACACGCGCCTAAACAGGCAAGGGAACACACAGGGATCTTTTAAAGGAATGTGTTCGGCTAGACAATTTTCATCTTTTCCACCCGGAGTATGGTAATCTGTTGTCTTTTAGCCTATTCAGCAATTTTACACAGCTTCTGTTGAATTAATTAACAGAATAAATGGAATGGATCAGGAGATCAGAGAATATTTTAGAATTATAACCGTTTGTCTTCAATATCTACCACGGCTAGCTTTTAACATTATTTATTTGTAGACATTCACTAACATAAACACATACACAAACAGTTATATAACAACAGGGACAACATAACGAAACCAATTAAGACATTTACGAAAAACGAAAAGACAATCCTCAATCGAGACGCTCTCTCTATGTTGGCTGGAGGTCGTCTAACTGTGGTGGTCTGGGTGGATAGACTGATCTAGGTGGCGCTGATGTTTCCTCTAGGTGACGTTGCCACAGTTCCGTTATAGAATGATGTTACTATGGGCTAAATTAAGACAAAGCTTTGAAAATTAATTAGGGTTTAGTTTAATTTTAAAAATATAATTATATATTTATATATATATATGAAATGAACAATGATTTCTCTTCCGTTAAAATGACAGAAATATTTTACTAATATTTTATCTTAAAATCTTGCTTTCACCTTTCTAATTTTATTACATCATTTCTCGCTCTGAAGGGATGTAAATAATGAATTCGATACAGATATTTTAAAAAAAATGGAAGAGGGGGATAAAAAATTTATAAAACGAATATCGACATATGGGAAATGTTCAGATTCGGGCTGTACGGCTGTATGTTTTCAATAGCATTGAAATTCTTTTACTGCGCAAGTGACATATCGAAAATCAAGAAGTTTATTTTCTCTCTTTGAATTTAAAGGTGACTCGGTAAGTTTCTTTAGCAGCTTAGATCTGGCACTTGGCCTTGTGGTGAAATCTTTATAAGCCATCAAGCAACCCTCGAGCTGAAGTGTCACTTTTGCTTAATTGTCATGTTACTCGGCTACTGACCCTCAGATTGCGAGATCGGGCCTAGCACTACTTACATCTGGCGCATCCTGCAATTCCTTCATTTCAAACTTAAATTTGTTTTCTTTCTTTTCCTCGGAAGGAGAAAAAAAATTGTTTAATAACATCAGGCAGATCTTATTTTCCAAAACTCAAAGGGAAATCGTGAAAGAAAAAAAAAGATATAAATCTAATCACCGTGCATGAAATACTCAGACTAGGGCTGTACGACAGTTTAAGGCTATCAATAGCATTAAAATTTGTTTATTGTGTATCGCTAAGTGACAAATTCAAAATTTCTTTTCTCCCTTTGAATTTAAAGGCAGCTTGGCAAATATCTTCAACAGTCTATATTTAGCATTTGACCAACAGTTCCTTCATATCCACAGTTAAAATCTCTAGCTTAATTCTTTTCCTTTTGTTTTCTCTATAGAAGGGAAAAACTCTGCTAAATGTCAGCGGACGAATCTTATTTTCCCTAAGTCAAGGGAAAACGTGTCATGAAAAAAAAGTATAAAATGAATCACCATGTAGAAACCATGTCGAAATCGAGCTGCATGGCTATTTGTCAACGACAGTATTAAAATTCGCTAACTGACACGTCCAAAATTCAAAGTTTCTTTTCTCCCTTTGAATTCAAAGTCAACTCGAAAGTATTTTCAACAGTCTATATTTCCTTCATATCCAAATCGGCCTACAGTTTCTTCATACTCAAAGTTAACATCACTCTCTCACTTCCTTTTCTTTCTATGGGAGGGAAATTTTTGTATTATGTTGGTAAAAGGTCTGAATTTCCAAAAATCAGGAATGTGTGTCATATACTTTCTCTAAAATTTCAGGGAGGTCGTCTGGCTTACGTTTCTCAGCAGCCATGGATTCAGAACTCCACCCTCCGCGAAAACATCTTGTTCGTGAAGCCAATGGACAAATCGCGCTACGATGCCACCATCAGCAGGTGTTGTCTCAAGCCCGACCTCAACGTACTGCCAGGAGGAGATTACACAGAAATCGGCGAGAAAGTAAGATCTAATTGTTTCTTTCTTTCTTTTCTAGTTCACTAATTCTCTTATTACTAATTTTGTAAAATCTTTTCTGAAGAAACAGGGCATGGCGTTTTCTACATAGTATTCTCAACAACTAAATTCTTACCTCGACTTTTACTGATAACTACTGCTCAGTTGTATTTGCAGTACAATACGCACGAATTATAACTTTGTAAACATAATCGACTATGCATTCGATAATTTCACCCTTTGAAGGCTTAGATCTAAGTTTTGATATGGATTTAGATTATTGCTTTCTAGGTCCCATTCTAAATTTTATTTATCTTGCTTGTTACGTTTTTGATAGGTTTGAAAACTCGATTTTTTAAATTAATTTGCCCCATTTGAAAACCGATTTTCCAGACCACTTGGATAATCCTCCAAGCGTTCCAAAAAATTATGATTTGAGACCGATTTGTCTAGCAACTGAGGGCTTAGCATGAAGAGATATTAATTTAATAACAAGTGAAGGTATATTTGAATTTCTGTTAAATGAATTAAAATATTGTCACGAAGATGCAAAGAATAACAATCCATAAAATAACACAATATCAAATGTATTCGCTTCCAGCAACTCGCCACACGCAGTCAAGAAAAATTCATCCCACTGCTTGCGGAAATCCCAATTTATACCTGTACAGAAGAATCAGGTATCATATAGAAGCTTCTAGAAACTTCTGGGACATTAATAAATGAATAATAATAAATTTGAAATGAAGTCCAACCATTAACGTAACGCCGCTTGTCTGAGATTCGAAACCGCGGCCATGCGCGTCGCAAGGTGGTACTTTACTACTCAGCCACGCTCTGTGTAGAGTTCTTTCTTTTTGCAACAGTATGTAAACACTGAAATAAGTTAGAAATTAGTTTATGTTTTAGAAGAACGGATTAAAGAAAGAAAAATAGAATTAGCAATGCCGGCGTCCTGGCATACAGGTAGCGTGTCTTCCCCATGTATATATATTGGGTTGGAGGGAAAGTTCTGTCGTATTTTAAATAGGCAGGTGATTTTTCTTGTAAATAAAAAAATATCTGGCTAGTGAATCATTAGGATTTTTTTCTTTGTTTTTTTAGCTGTTGTATAATATAAAAGGAGTCTTTTTTTTTACCGTTCATCATTTACTTGTGATATTTAAAGTGAAAAATATGTCAGTAGATAAAGTGCATTTACGACACTGCATTTTGTATGAATTCCAAAAAGGAAGCTACGCATCAGTTGCATGTAAAAATTTATGTGCGGTATCTTGGAAAAGATATTGTAAATGTTCGTACTTGTCAAAGATGGTTTAGCAAATTTCGTTCCGGGCATCTGAGTCTCCAAGAAAGTGATCGATCTGGACAACCATCCAAGATCGAAAATGATGTTTTGCGATCCAAGTTGGAAAATAATCCACTTTTAACGAGTCGAGAAATTGCAGAAAAGTTTGGCATTCATCATACAACTGTTGGAGATCACATTGAATTCCTGGGTTTGAGTTAAAGCAAAGCGTTTGGGTTCCACATGAATTAACGGAAAAGAATTTGTCTGATAGTGTAAGAATGTGTTCATCACATCTGATTAGACACACTGTGAACCGTTTTTGGACAAGCTGATTACTGGAGATGAAAAGTGGATTCTTTACGAGAATATTAAGAGAAAAATTTTTACTTCAAACCAGGATCATCACCAGCAACAGTTCCAAAGCCAAGTATCCATCAACAAAAAGTACTACTTTGTATGTAGTGGGACAGGAAAGGCCCAGTGTACTACGAGTTGCTGAAACGGGGAAAAACCCTCAACGCGGATCTGTACAGCAATCAGCTGGATAAATTAAATGCAGCTGTCAAAGAAAAAAACGCCAGCATTAGTGTCCAGAAAAGGAATAGTGTTTCACCACGATAATGCTCGACCGCATACTGCAATGGTGACATAACAAAAACTGAATTCATTAGGATGGGAAAACCTTAGCCACCCATCGTATTCACCTGACATTGCACCATCTGATTATTACCTGTTCAGATCTCTGCAAAATTATCTAACGGGAAAAAAAATTCGTCTTTTGAAAGTGTTTCTAAGGCAGTTGCTGATTATTTTAACTCCAAGGACGAGAACTTCTACAAAACCGGAATTTACAGGTTACCTGAAAGATGGCAACAAGTTTTAACAAATAACGGAGCATATATAATTGATTTATATTAAACACAATTTTTTATAAATTAATTCAAATATTTTCTTTAAAATACGACAGAACTTTCCCTCCAACCC
>JAOUZG010048027.1:1584508-1662329 GCA_026289955.1 Argiope argentata
AGATATATCTTCCTTGCATTAATAAATGCAACCGATGCCCTGGCATAGAGGTCTTCCCTGTAATTTAGGGCCCTGGCTCGAGTCCCGGTTCAGGTATGGTTATTCTTCTGTGTTCTATCTGTAAGGTGAGTGAATGCTTCCCCCTGTAAAAAGGACTTCTAAATTTAATATAGAAATCTGATAACGTACACTTAACTAGGACGGAAATTTAGAAATTGATTTATTTAAAGATTTGATTATTTATGTTTTTAAATTATAACATTTCGTTTTGGATGTATATTCGACATGAGAACAAATTCTATAAAATATACAAAAAACACTCATCTTATTGTTTTGTGTTTTTATAAAACTAAACATTCATAAGTTTGTATTTGGCACAGCGAAAAGTTTATATATTAAATAAATGTCTCGCAAAGCTTTTTATTCTCAGTGTTCCTAAGATAATTTGCATTAATCATATTTTATATTAATTGTGTTATCACTAAACTTACTGAATCACAGTTGTGTTAAAAAAACTATAAGACTGGCAAGAATAATTTGAATTTTTGTTTTGGTTACTTAGAATTTGCATTTGGTTATTTCATATTAGGGTGTAAATTTGAGTGGCGGCCAAAAGCAGAGAGTCAGCATAGCCAGGGCTGTGTATCAGGACGCCGACATTTACTTACTGGATGACCCACTGAGTGCAGTAGATTCACACGTCGGGGCGCACATCTTCCATCATGTCATAGGACCAGACGGAGTGCTCCAAAATAAGGTAAGGGATGAATATTATATTCCGTAAAAACTCTATTTAACAGTACCGAAAATCCCCAAACGCCCATTTTTTAAAACTACGGCAGGCGCCCAATGGGATTGGATATCGCTGAATTTTCAACACATTCCGATAAATATGATATATCAAATGCCCGCGATGCTCATTTTGTTCGTCAGAGAACTTGGTTGTGATACATTTGGAGAAAAAGCTCGGTTTTTTTTTTTTGAATTCTCAAAGAGTTGTGTATACATTTGTTATACCTGTTCGGCCTATCGTGCTTTATATATCCTAATTTATATATAAATCAACCGATATCATAATTTATATAAGGATAAACCAATTTCCCTATATGGTGATTTAAAAATATAGATTTTATGAAAACAGTGGTTTTTGCAGGAAGTCATTTAAGGTCGTTGAGGCTTTTGAGAAAAGTAAGGTTTTTTTCTTCTTGTCTTTGAAAGAGAAACATGGGCTTCTAGTTATCTTAGATACCTGAACTCGGATTATTTTGGGAATGAAAGGGATAAAGCTAAGAAATGCTTTCAAAAAAGTAGGATTAATATACGCTATACAGTGGATTAATTATTTGTAAGATATCTTAATCATAATACTATAATTTTTTTGCTTATGTAGTGTTAAACAATATTAATGCAATTTTAAATATGTTTAAATTTTTAATATATCAACTTTTTAATAATTAACCCTTAAAGCGTCCTCTCCTGTCAGTGAAAATTTCGGTTTTTCACTGCATTAGAACAAACAAAAATAAAAACTTAAACAAATAAACATTTACAAAGCATTTTAAATGTTTTAAAATGTAGAAGGACGTTTTAAGCGGCTTACGGCCTATGCTCAGAAGTTTCATTTGAATGTGCTAGACGCGTTACGGACGACGAAGAGATTAAACAATATTTAAAGATACCATGGTTTTTTTATTGAAATAAAAATTTTCCGGGTATCAAACTGAATTACCATTTCATTTGCCAAAAATCAAAAGTATCCTTTATTGTTTTCTGAACATTTTTTTTTCCTTCATTTCTTGTAAAGATTGGAAAATTGAGATCGCTGTTGTCACTTTTGTTAAGTAACGGCAAATTTCTTTTTCGTCATTAACTTTAAAGGTTACATAAAAGTAAATTGAATTCACGTCTTTGGATAGATAAAAAATTTATTGCCCTATGTGAAATCGGACAACAGCAGAATCAGAGAGATACTTTTGCAATTAATACTGACAAACTACACAGCACTGTTAATATTTATTATAAAACATAAAACAATAGAATACAGTACTCACAAAAACCGAATTGCAGTGAATTTTCTATCTTCAAGATGGCCAGGAATTATTTTGAAAAACTTCCTTTTACTGCTCTGTGCCGATTTTCTATTCACTACTTTGAATCATGATTCAGAAAACTTCGGACTCTCTTATCCCTGTTCTTTAACGTTGTCCTCACTATTTCATCTTAAGATAAAAATATCTATTAGAAGCTCGCTCTACTATGGGAATTCTAGGACGCTATATAGAATTTTTAAGCATTAAAATGTATGAAAATGAATTGAGACTTAAATCGAAAAACCTACTGCCAGTTACATTTGACAAATTGCTTCAATTGATTTGTTATTGTTGCAAGAGTTCGTGGTAACAAAAATAAGTCTATTTTTGTTTTGAATTAGTTGCTTTTATTAATTCTATCTTATCTCTTTTTCTAGACTAGAATTCTAGCTACAAACGACTTTGGAATTTTGCAAGAGGTGGACAGAATTTATTTCCTGTCCGATGGCAAGATATTGGAATCGGGAACATACACCGAGCTGCTGGATCAGAAAGGAGAGTTCGCGAGACTAGTGGAGGAGAATTTGAAAAAGAAAGAAGACAGCGAAACAGGAGAGGAAGAGGACGAAGAGAAAAGGTTGATATTCCATTACGTATTTTAATAAAAATCATAATTCTACAAACTCAAAATTCATGTTCACTGCATTGCGTTAAATTAATTCAAAATTGGAATGGAAAGGCAGAGGCCAAAATGCTCACGGAAAAAGGATTGAGAACTCAACATAATGCAGTAAATTATATTTCATTTACTGCCCGAGAAATATTTTGCATTTTGGGACGGGTAAAGGGCCGTGGTGGTAAGGGGCAGGGTTCCAGGTTCGGGTCCCGGTTTCATCTAAGAACAATCTTGTAAAGGGGACTGTTGCACCTTAAATCTGTCAGGGCCAAAACTACTCCCGCTAGTGTGGAGAGGGGGTGCCAGCTCAGGTGTTGTCCTCGTCTTCTGACCACGGTGTTCAAAATAACGAGGTACGTCCAAAATAGTCTTAGTATTGTTTTAAAACTGGATGTTAATATGACTAATTGGGACGGAAGAGAGTGAGAGACAACAAGCAGGAATAGTAGGAAAATCTACTTTAGAATCTGGTGATGCATTGTATCAAATTAATTCTGAGCAAAAAAATATCATTTGATGCATCCGCTGATAATTATTCCGCCATGAAACCGAACTTTTGTTAGATGTGTTCTTCCTCCTTTATGGAAAGAATTCTGATACAAACCATGCATTTAAAATTTAAAAAAAATAAACAACATATTTTCCTTTTCTTTTTCCTATTTAAAAAATGTCTTGTATTTGAATTCACTAATCGTATAACGTTCAATAGATTTCTGCGAAATTCTTTGGCAATAGCAGAAATCTAAGAATCAGAATTCCTTAGATATCAGAATGCAATCACTTTCAGTTTTTTTGTTTGTTTGAAATTTTTAGTGAGTAATACAAAAATATTGTTACGTTAGTGGCTTTTTAAATATACATATAATTTGTAAAATCGAGAAAAAAAAGACTGAGTTCCATGATGATTGTAGTTGTAAAAATAGCTAAGATTTTTTGTGGAAAAAAGTTAAATTTATTAATATTAAATTTCAAAATGCCAAAAGCAGCCTATACAAACAATGTATATGTTACCGTTAAAGTATGAAATCCGTTATTTTATAGAATACCTAGTTATTCCGTGAAATAACTGATCGCATCCGTTAAAGTGTAAAACTCTCTTGTATTTCATGATTTAACTAATTATTTCATAGAATAGCGATCTGCAGCCCATTAACGTGTAAGATAATCTATATCATATATCTCGCACGACAAATACCTTTACCTTCCACCCCTACTGCTGTCGGTTGCTGCAGCTCAAAGTTTAGGTACTGGTCAGAGATTTAAAAAATGTTCGTGTAAAACCCAGTGTGTCAACAACAGATGTTTTTGTTTTAGAAATAATGTTCATTGTAATTCCAAGTGTCATTTTAGTAATCCTTGTTGTAACAAATTTTATGGTACGTTTCCATAAATACCATTTATACGCTGCATAAATTAGATAAATTGCTTCTTTTTCATTTTAATTGTCTATCATTAGTTTATTTATAGAATACCTAGTTATTTCATTTTAGATAAATTGTTTATTTTACACTTTAAATGTCTCACATTAGTTAATTTACAGAATTCCTAGTTATTTCATAGAATAACCAGTTAAAGTGTCAAATTAATAACATATTACACACTTTAACGGACACGATCAGTTATTTCATGGAATAACTAGGAATTCCGTAAAAGTACTGCATTATATACTTTAACGGTAACATATATACCTCGTTCAATTCAAACAGATGAAGTAAAGGCATGAAGTCATTATACTATTAACCAAAATTCGGATTTATATTTTAGTTAACTTTTTTCAGCTGATTGAAATCAAAATTTGCTACAGAAATATAACTATAGTAACTAACTCGCATACAATATTTCATATGCTTTACTTTATTGCGCTTTCGGATTCCGCGTTTTCAAGATTTTTAGAGTATAGACTGACATTTCTACTCTTCTCCGGATTTAATTTTAAGTATGAAAGATATATATACTTTAAGTATTGAGTCTGAACATCAAATTTTGATTTATCTGTCTGTTGACATTTTGTAATTGTCATATTCACTACTACTTGGACACTATAGAGAGACTTCCTCTGAAAGATTTTCGTTCAAAATTTGATAATAATCTACGAACTTAATATTAAATAATTTTATAAAATTTCATCCATCTAGCTGAAACCACTTTAGGTTGACAGACATGATTCTCAAATTGTGTTATTCTGACTCATGAAGATCTGAAATTTGGAGATCCTTAAAAATCCTGAGTTCGAATTTTTTGACGATTGCAGTATTATCTTTTCCTATTCTAGAAAATAACAATGAATAATGAACAGTAAATTAAAAAAATCGAATTTAAAGTTATGGTATTTATAAAAAATAAACTTACTTAAATTAATTATTTTAAAGAAATAAATTCTTTCAAACCGATTTTTTTTTTCAGTTTTTTTGTTAAAAATATTTAAAAATTGATAAAAATAAATCTGGAGCAAAATGTTTTAAGGTATCCGAACACGGTAAAAAGGGCTATTTTCGCTAAAAATTATATATTAAAAAATTTCTTTCATTGAATAGATCAGGCTTTGAGCTATCCAAAACAGGTTTGCTTTTATCTCTACGCTAAATAGAAGTCAATATATTAATATTTTTGTAATGATCTCTAAACTGGAAGTGAATATTTAAATAACCAGAAATGCCGATTTAAAAGGTGCAAAAACATGTTAAAAATTTGTAAAATACAAAATGAGTTTAAAAAGTTGAGTACGGTAAAATACAAATGAGAGTTTTAACTGTGTTTTGTGGACATTTGTTCTGTAGAATTCCGAACGCGCAGATTAGATGCATTTATGTCTGTAATACATTTTAACAAAGGTTTTATGGGATTACTGAATGCCCTTAAGGTTATTGGAATGTTTTAAAATGCAAATACAGTTAGAGCATTTGCTGAGATCATCTAAGAGGGAATAAATTAATCTAGGCAGTACTTATTGCCAAATGCAAAAATTGCCCGAAAAAAATAAAATGATTCAAAAAGGGAAAATTTTACAAGCTGAGGAGGAAGGAGGTATAACTGTGGCGAAATTTAAGCATGTACACCCATAATTTATTATTAAAACATGTTACTGATACTTCAAATGCATTTTTCCCCCAAAAGTGATTTTTACTCATTTTTTGCTCACTTCAAATCAAATAACTCAAAATATAATTATCATATTACGATGTTCCTAGGGAATAAATTAAAAGAATTCAGATTGAGTGAATATTTTTTAATTTACAGCCTATTGTTTGAATAATAACTTCATTTCTAAATATCTAATGATAAATCTTAGACTGGTTGTAAAATTTTTATTTATAATTATAATCATACGCTTGTAGTTGTCTTATAATGTGCTATGCAATCAGACGTTGTGGTTCGTCACCAAGAGGTTACTACAGTCCAAGAGTATACTACAGTTAATGATGACTGAAGTTGACGTCATATTTTCGATTAACTCGATGTCTTACGTTTTCAAAGTTGAAAAAAATTTATTTTTTTCAAACTGATTATGAATATTTCAGAATTTTAAACATCAACAAGTCTTTTCTTCTTTTTCAAAATTTGAAAAAACAGAGATAAGTGGTATTATTTACTAAGCGTTAATACATAAAATTACAAAAGGCATATACTTATGATGGGCAAAAGTGTTAAAATTTATTCCGTGTTCCATGAAAACGAAGCTGTAATGACTTGATCCTGGTCGATCAAATAAAATGGTAGCGTGTTATACACAAAGGGTTTATTTAGAGCTTTATACAAAAATACAAAAAACAAAAACAACAACACGTCCTCTAGGTTAGATACTGGAAGATATTTACAACTGGATTGTCCTTTCTGCAATTATGCCGGGGATACACAAGCTGTCCGCGTATTCGGCTACTGCCTGTAGCTCCAGAGATCTACGGATTACTTCCGATAGATCGTTCCAATAAACTCGAGATCACGTGGTATCTCTTCAATTTCAGCACCGCTCACAGCTCGTCTCGTTGCCATGTCCGCTCTCATCAGATCAGCTGGTCCCGTCTCTCCGATCAGCTTGTCTCCTCCACCGGATCAGCTTCTCGATCGTCCATTTTAACAGTCGCGAAGCTCCACCTCTCAGGCTGATATTGGCGCCCTGGAGATTCCGATTGTCCAATCATTCTTCAGAAATACTCCCACTGGTGCGCCATCATGTCGTGGGAAGATTTCTGAAACATCTACCCCTTATCAGAACCTTCACAATACCCACTGTTCGCATCTGCATTCTTTCTTCAATGGGTTCAAGGAAGCACTAATTTTTTCAACGGGTCGTAAAGAGCATATGCTGTTCATTATTGAAACTTTATCCCGGCTGGGGTAGTCCCATCTGGTATTTCTACACGGTTTGCTGCTCTAATGGGCCGAAAACATGCGTGTTCCATTATTTGTCTTTCTCAAGTTCTAAGAACGACACTAAAAAGGGAGAAACACAATGGGCAACAAAGGACGAATAGCCTCACCTCTGGCTAGGAGTATCATTGTTCGATCATTTGTCTCTTTCAGCAGGAGACAAAGTGGCGACTTCCTTACAAAGCATTAGAGAGTTTGTCATTTCTTAACCCTTTATTAACTGAATTATATTACCATCAATTTTTTAACTTCATTTTAGCACCAGTAGTTAAGTTCCCTCGTAGAATAATTCTAGGGAACTCAAGAATTTTTTAATTAATAGAAATGTCTTAATTTAATTATTAATTAAATATTTTTAATTCCTACTTTTAGCTTATATTAACTTCTACCTGTTTGGATTACATTCCATTGTGTTCTTTAGAATACCATCAGCAAAATCAGTCATATTACGAAGATATAAGCCAGAATTAAATGCTACTTTTAAGTACCATTAGTAAATAAAGGATTAAATTCAAATTTAACTGGGTAGCAAACTATAGCATACATCGAGTGTCATTATTTTTAAAGTCATTGACGAATGGAAACTATACTCTGGGAACCACTTAAGCTCATCCAGTCACCAGTCATTTCATGCTTGCGATGGGTGTAATATTTATGTGCACCTTACGTCCATATGATGAGCTATTTTAAAATTTGTAATTAGATTTTTTGCTAAACATTTTATCGATTAAAAGTGTTTGATACTTGTATATAAATATATAAGTTTAAAAGATCACATCATGATCATATTCTGGATTATTTTAAAATCAGTTGTTGCAATGAAGAAAAGTAATCAAATCAGGATCATAATCTGTATTATTTTGGAACTAGTAGGCGTACTGAGGAGAATTAATCACTTCAGGATCATAATTATTATTTTGGATCTGGATATTTTGGGATAAGTAAGTGTACTGATGAAAATTAACTGCATCAGAATCATATTTTGAATTATTTAGGAATTAATAAGTGTACCTATTGATGAGAAATCATCAAATCAACATCATATTGTGGATTATTTTGGAGTAAATAAATGTATTTATAGATGATAATTCATTACATCAGGATCATACTCTGGATTATTTTAGAGTAAATAAGTGTACTGTTGATGAAAATTAATCACAACAGGGTCATATTCTGAATTATAAGTGTACTGATGGATGAAAATTCGTCACATTAGGATCATATTTCTGAATTATTTCGGAGTTAAGAAGTGTTCTGATGGATAAAAATTCATCACATTAGTCTCATATTCTATATTATTTTGAATTAAGTATGTGCACTGATGAAAATTAATAACACTAGTATACTAATTTAGATTATTTTGGAATAAATCTGCGTGCTGTTAAGCCACATATATTTCCATGAACTGGAAATTTTAAATATCACTGTTTACGAGAATTTAGCATGATTTAAAAATTCAATACTACAATTGTACACATTGTAGTTTCTTGTGACACTTGTCATAAGACCTCTGACAAATTCAGTGATTTTAAGTCGAGAGAGCGTCTCTTGTTTGAGTAGCGCCATCTAGTGCCAAGAATACGTCTTAGATACTCATGCGTCATATTCGCTTGAACAACCTCACGTTCACAAATAAAAGACAAATGAAAAACAACCATGCTTGAGTCGGGATTCGAATCCGGGAAGCCCAGATCACGGGAAAGTAGCATCTATCTCTTTGCCAGGACGCCTGCTATACATATAATATTAACACATGTTCAATTCAATCAATCAATACATATTCAATACAGAGTTATCCCAAATTCATTTATTTTCCAGAGCTAAAGATTCGAAAGAGACTGATGCCAAAAAATTATCGACAGATGAACTGAAAGCACAAATGCAGCGAATGGGAGCCCGCCTGTCGAGGACACTTTCCAGGACCCTGTCCAGAACCAGCTCGATGGAAGAACCGCAGAAAAAGAAAGTGAAGTTCATAGAAAATGAGAAAATGGAGGTCGGCAGAGTAAGTTGAACGTTCCGTGTAGTTCTAAACAGTTGCCATATCTCGTCACGCTTTCAGTGTAGTTGTATAAGGAATATCAAATAGAGAATAATTTATTATTTTGAGATAGTCTAAGCCAAGTATATATAGCCAAGTAAATAAGCTAGTTGATCATATGGCGGTTAAATCTTAGATTTGAAATGAGTTTAAAAATTAGTTTAAAAAATACCGGGAGCAGTCTTTCCAAAATATTCTCGTATATTCTGTAATAAACATCAAAAGCCGGAAAATTCTTTAAATGGCATTGTGCCGGGTTTACACCATAGAGCTGGTATATAAATAGAGGGTGCCAGTCGTATCTTTCTTGCCTCAATATCTGTACGCATCATAATCCACGTGTTGAGTGAGGAATCTGAGAATAAAAATACCATTTTTGGCGACGTATCTCGAATCTCGGCAAACTCAAAATATGACGCGCAATCTTTTGCTTTTCCACCTTTGTAATTTCCGGTCGATTTTCATTTCAAGGAAAGTTTATTTTTTTCTTTTCTTGTTTAGAAATTATTGTAATAAGCAAAAACAAATAAACTGATTTCGAAGATAATTTTTCGTTTTCAAAACATAAATATCTTAATTTGTTGACTTAAATCATGTTAAATTATTTGCTTGCTTTTTTTTTACATTAATTAAAAGTAATTATTTTTTTCTTCAAATAAACATCTTATTTCTTTTATTTACCTAAAAACATCTTTGTATTTTACATTGCATGTTCAAATACTTTCTGTCATTATCTCAAACAGATAAAAAATACCTTTATAAAAACAGATTATAAAAGTGACATAAGTCTTTCACCCCTTCATAATACTGTGTTTATGCATATATCAATTACTATCCATGTTATTAGAGAGAGAAATTATAAAATCTTAAATTATATATTATAGACATCTTTTACGATTTTATTTATTATTGCAAATATTTTTTAAAGTTTAAAACCGGCCGGAAACCTTTTCTAATATCAATTATCTGTTGATTCTTTGTATAAAAAGAAATACCCGAAAATACTTTTATTGTGTCCCAATAAAAAAATTAAAAGAATTGCTCAGAGATTACTTAATTATTTTCGAAAGTGAGAAAATCCTTAATTATCATAATTCTACATAATTATTCTGTAGATTGTTCATTTTAGTAATTTTAATGAATGGAGGCGAACAAAATTTTTTAAAAAGAAATTCAACAAAGCTTTTGTTAATCAACCTGAGTCAAAGTATTATTTATTAATTGTATGGTGATGTAAATCTAATTTTAGGTCGTTGATTTTAATAAAAATAAAAATTAACTTAATTTTAATTATTAAAAATTAACCTGAATTAACAATTGTAAATATATTCTTTTATATTAGTTTGTTACAAGCGAGCGAGCGGTACGAAAACTCGCCAAAGTTGGCGACGTTTGGCGAGGAGCCTCGTGCCAGCTTGATTGGTTTGGCGAAAGGAATAATCTAGTAGCCGCTAGATTGTGCGCGATGTTTTGAGAATTTACACGAGATTCAGGTGCACGCGCTTTTCGGCTATATAAGGACGAATAGCCGGAGCGAGTAGTTAGTCGAAGCGAATTAGAAGCTGCCGTCAAGCTCCTAGAAAACCAAATGCTCAAAGCCAAAATGGATGCATCAGCTCCCAGTATGACCAGCCAAAAACATTTAGACCCCAAAATTAGAGTCCTCATCAGAGATAGGAATATTGCCAGGAAGATTTTTCAGAATACTAGGGACCCAGTTTTCAAGAGACTCATGAATAGATTAAATAAGGAAATAACTAAATTAGGCACTCAACTTGATAACAATGAATTCGCCAACAAAATCGTAAATACCAACGCAGAAGACGGGTCCATTTGGAAATTAGTTAAATCGCACAAAAATAAACAACACAAGATTCCGCCCTTAAATGGCCAATCTAGTATTGCAATTAATGATAATGATAAAGCAAACTGCTTGGCGGAAAGCCTTGAGAACCAATTTAAACCTAATGACACCCATGATCTCACAACAGAGCACCTTGTAAATAATACAATCAAAAGCTTTCAAGACTCCCTCCCCCCCAATTTTAATGACTTCTCACCCACAAATTTTAATGAACTTAATGACTATATTAAAACTTTAAATATCAAAAAAGCATCTGGAATCGATAATATCAGCAACCAGATGATCAAAAATTTACCTAATAACTACATCTACTTTTTAGCCATTATTATTAACAATATGCTCAAGTTAGGATATTTCCCAAGCTCCTGGAAAACTGCTGCAGTAATTCCAATAATTAAACCCGGTAAGGACCCAACTGATCCGACTAGCTATCGCCCCATTTCGCTTCTCCCCACAATTAGTAAAGTCGCCGAACACATTATTTTAGCCAGATTAAATGAACATCTTAATAATAATAATATTCTTATCCCAGAACAGTTTGGTTTCCGCCATGCCCTCTCTACCACCCACCAACTGCTCAGGGTAACTGAATTCATAGAAGAAGGCTTTTCAAATAAACAATACTCAGCAGCAGTTTTTCTCGATATACAGAAAGCTTTTGACAGAGTTTGGCTTGAAGGCCTTATTTACAAATTAATAAACTACAATATACCTCCGCACCTAATCAAAATTTTAATATCTTACCTCAGCAACAGATCCTTCAGGATTAAACTGAACAATGTTTTCTCAGTTATAAAACCGATTTTAGCTGGTGTTCCTCAAGGATCCAAGCTGGGGCCAGTTCTTTTTTCTATTTTCATAAATGACATCCCGAAACAATTTAATACCATATTATGCATGTACGCAGATGATACTGCAATACTAGCGCGCAACAACAATCCAAATTACATTACAATAGCTCTTAATAGACATATTAAATCTCTTGAGGACTGGTTCTCCAAGTGGAAAATTGTAATTAATGCGTCAAAAACTGAAGCTATTTATTTTAGTAGATATAAAGCTAAGAAATTCCGCCCTCTTCAAATTAAAAATCAAAACATCCCGTGGTCTAAGGAATGTAAATATTTAGGAGTCATTTTAGACAGTAAATTAACTTGGAAGCCCCACTTTAATTATCTAACCAACAAGTTTCGAGACCTAACTCGTAAATTATATCCCTTAATCTCTCGAGACTCCAAAATGACCAGGAAAAATAAAATACTTATTTACACTGCCTATTTGCGTCCAGTAATTACATATGCTTGCCCTGTGTGGGGTTATGCGCCTAAATCCAATCTAATTCATGTCGAAAGACTCCAAACCAGATTTCTAAGAAATATCTGCAAAATGCATTGGTACATGCCAAGTAAAAACATGTACCTTGCACTAGACTATCCTCCACTTAAAAAATTTCTTAAAAAACTTGCAACTAAATTTTTTGAAGACTTGGAAAAAATCAATAATGAAGCCATCCTTAATATCCCCAGATATACCCCAAACATTAAAGTCAGAAGACCTAGAAATATTTTACTCTAATCTCACCTCATTTCCAATATTGTAATTTAACTTTTGTTATTTTTAACTTTTTCTTTTTTCCATACTTAAACTCTTATTTTTGATGATTTAAATCAGCTCTAAGTCTTAAGTTCTCACATGGTGCATAACTCCACACCCACCACCCCTAAATAGCCAATCAAAATCTGTCCTGACTCTCGCCAACTCACCCACCCCTACTCCTCAACAACTACTACTTAAGGGCCTGCAGAACTTTTCCAGTCCACTTCGCAGACGGTCACGTATGTAGCTGAAAGCAACGTGGAAGCATTTCATCATGACTGGGGATAAGCCCCTGCCGGGGCTAGGAGCCCCAATAATCCAACCACTAGCGAGTAGTTAGTCGAGAGTTTGCTCTGAAATGAAAAGCGTCTCGCTGGACTAAAGGATTAGTGAGCTGTGTTTGCGTTTGCTGTTAACGCTGTGTTATTGAGCTCGCTGTGATTTACTGTTGCTGTGCTATACTATAGCTGTTTTGCAAACTGTGTTTATTGTGCGTAAGACTTGCATTTACGCTGTAAGTGACTGATTATTGCTGGATTGTGTTTTCTGAAGTTTTACTTTTCCAAGTCAACCTGTAAATAACTGTAAATAGCTTTAAATAAATTTGTTTGTGCTGTCCTCAACTAAAGTCCATTCAATCCGAACCCGCTAAGCATAAAAACGTAACAACTGGTGTCAGGAGTGGGGTTGAATGGTGAAGACTAGAGCGATGGAGGAAGCAGATAAAGCAAAGTTCGAACAGCTTTTTGCTTTCATTAAAGAAATGAAAGAAGGGCAAGAGAAGATGGCAAAGAAGATAGAACAAGGGCAAGAGAAGATGGAGAAGATAGAACAAGGGATAGAACAAGGCCAAGAGAAGATGGAACAAGGTCAAGCTCATATTGTTGAAGCAATCAACTCCAAAGTGGATGCTTTGGCGGAAAAGGTTCTGGAGAACGATACAAAGATTCATAATATTCAGCAGAGCTGTGAGCAGAATGTCGAAAAACTCCGTAGAGTGGAAGAGAAGTTTGAAAAAGTGGATGAAAGATTCAACGCATTCGAGGAAAAATTGAAGAGAATAGAAGGTGCCCAGATAAAATCTGTAAACCAATCCTCGAGTGTTCGAGAGCACGAAATATCTCAACATGGACCTGCTACTCCTAAATCAAGCATTAAAGTTTCCACCTACGACGGAAAAACATCTTGGCAAGTCTACAAGACTCAATTCTCCATCGTCGCAGAAACCAATGGTTGGGATCCAGTCACGAAGGCTCGTCAACTGGCTGCATCACTACGGGCTGAAGCTGCTGATATTCTGAGAACTGTTTCCGAAGATCAACACCTGGACTTTGAAGCTCTTTCAAACGCTTCGAGTTGCGCTTCGGAGAAAAGTGCCTCAAGGACTATAGCCGTCTTCAGTTAAAGACCCGGCAACAACGATCGAATGAAAGCCTGCAAGAGCTTGCAGCAGATGTAGAGAGGCTCTCCCATCTTGCCTTCTCCGACTGTCCAGCCGAGGTACGGGAAACACTGGCCCTACAGTATTTCATTGATGGTGTGAGGGATCCAGAGATACAAATGTCCCTGCGAATGGCTGAATTGAAGGATTTAAAAGCAGCTTTGGTTTATTCCATGAATGTTGAAGCCGCTCAACAAGCTGCAAGGACGGATCGCCATTCAGTTAGAGGTGCTACGGTTCAAGATGCATCGGATCCTTCGCTGCAAAATCTATTCGAAATGATGAAAACAATTTTCCAGTTTATCCGGAAAAGAGGTGAAAGGTCCAACAAACATGGCCAGAGAACGGTGAAATGTTGGAAATGCGGCGAAGAGGGCCATGTTCGAAGGAACTGCTCAGTCCGCTCCAATAAACGGGCTAAAGACTCTTCTAGAAGCAACCAGGAAAACCGTTTGAGAGTTTTACAGATATCTTCAAGAGGCGGTGATGAAAATGGTGTATTTGTTGATGCCTTCGTCAACGGAATCCCCTGCCGAATGATCGTTGACACAGGAGCCAACGTGACCATCATGCGTAGAGATGCTGCCGAACAACTAGGAAGGAAAATTCTCTGGACACCGTCCTGCGTCGCCATCGAAACGGTCATTGGTGACAGAATCCCAACTATCGGAAAAATGAATATCGAAATTAGATTTGGGGATGCTACTTATGACCATGTCGTCTACGTAGCGGAAATTAAAGATGATTTCATACTTGGTATGGACTTTCTGAAGAAGTATGATTTTGTAATCGATTTCAAAAATAACTCCTTGCACTCCACATCAGAAGTCGTGACTCTTTTACATTTGGGATCTGGAAGAGGAAATGGAGACGCCTTATCAAGAAAACCCTGCTCTGAGGGTTGTCGCAACTGCTCCTCGGTGGAAAAGAAACATGGGATTGATACATCAACTGTGCGCCAAATTGCAGGATGCACTCCACCTCAATCTGATCCCTGGAGTGATGAGGAGGTTCGCAAGGAACAAAGAAATGATCCTGACATTGAACCGATTATGGAATTTATGGAATCAAACAATTCAAGACCTGGATTGCAGGACATTTCGAGCCTCAGTACGGGAGCTAAACATTACTGGGCTCTCTGGAATTCACTCGAAATTAGGAATGGTATCTTGTATAGAAAATGGGAGTCCAAAGATGTGAAGTCAGTTAAGTGGCAACTTGTACTTCCCCGATCAAGGATAAATTAAGTACTGAAGGATTTACACAGCAGTCCTGCAGGTGGTCACTTCGGAGTCATGAAGACAACTCGGAATGTCCGGGAGCGTTTCTATTGGAACAACATGAAAGAAAATGTTCGAGAATGGTGCAGGACATGTGATGACTGTAACATCCGTAAACGACCGGAAACACGCAGTCGTGATAAGTTACAGCGGTATACTGTAGGTGCATCATTGGAGAGACTCGCCTCAGACATCTTGGGACCTCTTCCTCGAACGGACAATGGAAATAGAAAAGAACTCCGACTTCCCCGTGATCCTCAGTTCGGGTGTCCACCGGATACGCCTTCTTCGCCTGTGGATTGTGTTCAAGACCTCCAGGCCCGTTTAGAAGACGTACACAGGGTTGCCCGAGATCGGATCAACATAGCGACGGAGAAGATGAAGACCAGGTACGACACTGAAGACACCGGACATGAATTCAAGGAAGATGACAAGGTATGGTTCTGGAACCCGATTCGACGAAAGGGACTCTCTCCGAAGCTGCAGTCTTCCTGGGAAGGCCCTTATACAGTCCTGAAAAGACTTAATGACGTCGTGGTTCGAATAAGGAAGTCACCGAACTCAAAACCAAGAGTAGTACATTACGACCGGCTAGCCCCTTATTATGGTGACTTGTCAAATACTTAGTTGAAACCATGGTTTCCTCATTTATGTGAATGTAATCTGTATATTTGTAAATAGTTTCTTTATGTTAATTACTTTTCAAGTTTATGTCCGAAGCTTTATGTCTATGTATTGTAACTACTGAGTGTCTTCTGATCGGGGTCTGTACTGCCCGGGACGTGCAGTCCTTGAGGAGGGGGCAATGTTACAAGCGAGCGAGCGGCACGAAAACTCGCCAAAGTTGGCGACATTTGGCGAGGAGCCTCGTGCCAACTTGATTGGTTTGGCGAAAGGAATATTCTAGTAGCCGCTAGATTGTGCGCGATGTTTTGAGAATTTACACGAGATTCAGGTGCACGCGCTTTTCGGCTATATAAGGACGAATAGCCGGAGCGAGTAGTTAGTCGAGAGTTTGCTCTGAAATGAAAAGCGTCTCGCTGGACTAAAGGATTAGTGAGCTGTGTTTGCGTTTGCTGTTAACGCTGTGTTATTGAGCTCGCTGTGATTTACTGTTGCTGTGCTATACTATAGCTGTTTTGCAAACTGTGTTTATTGTGCGTAAGACTTGCATTTACGCTGTAAGTGACTGATTATTGCTGGATTGTGTTTTCTGAAGTTTTACTTTTCCAAGTCAACCTGTAAATAACTGTAAATAGCTTTAAATAAATTTGTTTGTGCTGTCCTCAACTAAAGTCCATTCAATCCGAACCCGCTACGCTAAAAACGTAACAAGTTTTATAAGCATCTGGATGTGTATTATATTTAAATCAATTTCTTTGAAGATAAAATTTACAATTCTTGTCCAATCGATCTTTATTGAAATCAACTTCTGATGAAAGCAATTAAACAATTCTATTCATTACTCCAGTTTCTTTACAGAATAAAAATTACAAAAAAGAAATAGTTTTGGGCATGGATGAACAACAAAATGTATATCAAATAGCAAGATCTTGACTCTTATTTTGTTAGGGTTTTAAATTAATTGGGAAATGCTTTATAATTCTAAATTAGGATATTAACATTAGACAAAAACATGTATTATCAAAGTAAAGTCCAAGAATGTTAAGGTTTTTAAAAAAATACACAGTATTTGGTGTGACTATCAACAAATTTTTAGTGGCTAAATAAAGCTTATGATTCAGTTAAGGACATCTTTCTTATAATAAAAGGAACCACAAATTATCACACCAAATAAATAAAATTATCACACCAATAAATGAAACATAAAGAAAATAATATTTTATTTTAAATTACAATTTCTCCACATAATTCAAATATTTTCATTTAAACTTGGAGCGTTAATTAGAACAACAATCAAGAGCTGCCCTGAAAAAAGAAATATATTTCAACTATCCCCGCCTAACAATTACAACTACTATAAATAATTGATCAAAAATTATATTACCATTGAATTTTCAACGCCAATTGATGATTCAAAGCCAATTGTGACACCGCAAAAAGCTATAATTTCCTACATCAGTTGGAAACACAAATACAAATTAGAAATTTCTAATTTCCTTTATTCTGCATTATTTTAATTCAAAAGTGCTTCAAAATGAATCAGAAAATTCTATTAATTAACCATGTTTAATTTTAAATACATCAAAAATTATGAAAATAAACAGAATCGTTTGAAATAATCGGCCGAAAACATGTTAAGCCTAACCCCATTACAGTTGGAAAAAAACAAACTGAATTCGTTATTTATTTGGTGACGGGAAGATTTTTGGCGATAAAATTAGTTTTTAATTAATTAACCAAATTTATGAATTAATATTTAAAAATCTAAATTAATAGCAAATGTAATCCACAACAAGTTTTTAAAAATTTAGTTGAACTTGATTGGATGAATAAAAAGTATGTTTAGATAATAATCTTTATATAAACTCTTGTATTGGCGAGAAAAAAAATCACGCCAAGCTTTCAGCCAACCTCTTGCAACACATTCGAGCTTAAAATAAAGCAAGTAGCAAAATATAATGCAGTTCGATCAGTTTAAATGAACCTTAATGACAAGTTAAATAAATTAAATGCAATAAGTAAACCAAACTGTGAAATATTATTCAGTTATAGCAACAAAATCACTGAGTGATCGTGGTTATGAAATTTTAAAATGAATTAAAATGGATATAAAAAGAATATGTTTTATTGTATATACCAGTGAAATGACAGAGAACTGTCCGTAGAAGCATTTTTTTGCATCCAATTGCACAGCAATTGTTAACCATGGCTTAAATAAGCTTTAAAATTGAACAGTTAAAAGCAAGAAAAGATATCATTATGAAATATAATGGGGAATGGATAATGAGGTTACAGTAAATACAAATTCTATACACACAGCACGTGTTTCTATCTTGTCCCACTGCTTAGTAGGGTTGCACTCCCTTTATTAGTATACCAGCTCTATGGTTTACACTCGGCCAGTTATAAGACGGCAAGCAGGCAGCGCATGCGCAGAAAGGGATTGATTTAGGTTTGCCACAATTTCATACGATAGATTCCGGTATTCCATGCTTGGCTGTAAATTGTTGATTTGGTGTGCCTGAATCTTTCTTTTTCACTTCGTATCGTATTAAAATGATGGATATTTAAACAAAAAAAATCCATGAAAAAAATATCAACATAACTTAATTCGGAAAACTTCAGAAAAGAAATGTTAAAAACATTAAAATGAAATCTGCTATGCATATTTCAATGTATCATGTCAGAACCTAATTTCTTGAACGGCCAATCACCACGTGCTCTTGCAATTTAAATTATATTTTTTATTTATTTAATATATTCGTTTCATTGAATGAGTCACTTTAATATTGCAAACCATCCCCCCCCCCAAAAAAAAAACTTTGTCTCGCATTGATTGTTTTAAAAACATATCCCAGTTATTTCATTTCATATAATCGCGTACTCAAATTTACGTACTCAATTTAGATTTTATTTGCTGCAGGCATTAACTTTTTTTAAATTAAAGATTTTGTAAACGCAATGGCAACATATTATTATAAATTGATTTTTTTTGAGATGCATGTGCAGATAATAAAATTTTATTTTTCGCCTACGGATATTCGTTGACGCCACAAACCCCATTCCCAAAACAACATCATGTTCTGACACGTTAATAATTTTTTTAAGCCCAGCTTTGCATCAGAAAGAACAAAGAGCAAAAAATGTCGGAAATAATGTATAATAAGTAATCATTATTTTCAGGCCAAGAAAACCGCCAAATTGTACAAACTCATGCTCAGTAAGAAAAAAAAATTACAATACATCGGTCTATAGTTTTCCCATTGGAATAATTATTTGCCATCAATTGAATAGCATTTTTCAGCCCTTCTACGCATGCGCTGCCTACTTGCGGTCTTTTAATTTGGCGAGTGTTAAAGTATTAACCTGGGATTATCGCTCATTAATTACGAAATATTAAAACTTGGCATAAATTTGGAAATTTCACTGAACAGTTGTTTCATTCTTGGCGAGTTATCTTGCTATTACCCCTGATATGCGGTTAATAATATCAAAAAGTAAATTAATTTTAAACGCGCTTTTCTCTTCAAGATGAAACAAAGATCTGACACGAAACTGCACTTGTGGTCACAAAACTTTATATACTTAAGTCATTACGTTTTTGAATTATAGCATTCGCATTTTATCTGAAAGCACTGACCACCAGACAGTCAAATCGTCGTTGGATATAGCTTTATATTTGTCAAGTGTCTACACTAAAGGTGTTAGCTCTATGCACCGAATTTTATAATTATCGTGTTAACTTATATTCGAACAGTCGGATATAAAACCTTCCTCTGAGAATGTTTTGCTCCTAAGTTGATAGAAATTTACGAATTCTGTCTAAAGACCTTATATCAAATTTCAACGGTTTTTGGATTATCTTTTTCATAAACAGACAAGGAAATAATTTCTTTGTTTCTTTTTAAATCTTAGTGTATTTAAAACGAGGGAATTTTGTTTAGTTCAAAATATTCAGATTATGACTATCTATACTCCATATTACGCATATAAGAAAGTTTTAAAAAGTCTACTACTACGAGAAGTTCATTTACAATTAACAGCATTTTAGAATCGCAGACGATTATTTAAATAGATAAATTATTCTAAAATTTATTTAAAGTTATATAATAATTTAAAGCTTCTATGTTCTTTAGCTTCAAAACTCTATAGATTCCTACACTAGAATATTGATGATTAAAATTATCTATATTAATAAAAATGGATCCCGAAATGCGTTGTTAAGCGCAAAAATGGAGAACGGCTTGACCGATTCGGCTATTTTTTTAAAAAATATTTTCGTTAAGACATGAGGATGGTTCTTATGAAGAGAAAAAATGAAAAAAACAGCGATGAAAATTGTTAAAACGACACTTTTCTTACTTTCCCGCCTAAAATCTTCATTTCCTTCCCCCACACCAACTGAGTTAGATAGCAGGAAGTAATAAATTATGATTTTTTTAGAAAGAAATGCGCGAAGTCAGTTGGTTTTCATTCATAGATAACGGGATGTTTAAAAAAGAAAGAAAATAGTTGCTTTTATTATTAGTCGGTTTGAAGATTTAATCTATGCCTGCTCAAAATAAAGTCTGGGCAGGGAAGAAAAAAAATAATAACAAAGGGAAAAAAGGGTGTATAGAAAGAAAAGTAATGAAGAAAAAAGGATAGAAAAGAAAAGAAGGGTGTGTGTGTCACCATTATTTCGTCTGTGCGAGGCATTTTCCAAGCTGTTTTTAAGCTTTCGCATCTCTTGAAAACCAATTGTGTCTTTTTGTTTAGAGTGTTTACATTTATGAAAATTTGAATCTCATTATTCTATAAAAACAGAATTTTAGGCCTTTCCCTCCACCATTTAAGTAAAATATCAATTCCGGGACAATCATTGCTCGGATAGAAAGAGAAAGATGAGTAGTACAGTGAGCAGATCATCTAAAGAAAATAATACTATAAATGAATTACATGGTTATCAAAATTTGTTTGGTTTAAAAATATTTTGGAGAAAAACCTGTTATGGGACACAGCTACATATAATATTATATGAAAATTTTAGCGAGCATTAATACTGGCGAACCGACTGGTCGCCAAAGGCGGCTAGTCTTTAAATAATAATAAAAACAAAATTATTTTAATGTAGGTGAAAGCTGGTATATTTTGGATCTATTTCAAATATGCTACTCTACATTTGGCCTTCCTATTCATATTGGGATTCACAGCATTCAAATGCTTTGAGGTAAGTCTAGAATAATACACTTTTTTTAAATTTAGGATTTGCCCTGTTAAGTTATACTTATTTGCTAACATCTTTGCAGATCGGTTCCAATGTATGGCTGAGCCAGTGGAGCAGTGACCCACCTTTACCGGATGGATCACAAGACATACCCCTTCGAAATATAAGAATAGGCATCTATGGTCTTTTAGGATTGGGGCAAGGTGAATATATTTTATCGCATTATAAATAGTTACTGTATGATTACCATTTCTCATGGCTGAATTAAATAGAAATAGTATTGTGAATCAAATATATGAAGTAAATGATACTGAATAACTAAAAGTCACAGTAGAATATTATAGAGGACGCAACCAAATCGCGCAATGCTTCAACTGTAACAATTTTGGACATGTCTCCCATAATTGCTCAATGAAACCGCGCTGTCTAAAATGAAATGGAGAACATCAATCGAGAAATTGCCACCAAAAAGAAAAAACAGCAAATCTAAAATTTATAAATTGTGACTAGGAAGGTTGCCCCAAACCTAATAACCAGCAATATAATAGAAAAAACTATTTTCAATCAAATTTCACAAAATCCAACTTCGCATATGCAAGTTCCCTCGAAACCAACCTGCCCCAGCGAATGGAACCAATAAAAAACAACCCTATCCAAGCAAATATTTTAAACAACCCTGTCTCCGATCTTTCCGATATGTTTGAGTTATTCAATGAACAGAAGAAACTTTTGAAAAGTTTCCCTCAACTTAAAAATGCTATCAAAGAGATGAGATCAGTAATGGCGACAAGCTTTTCATTCTGTTCAATTCTCTTGCAAACACTAAAATTGACTAGGTCTGGCCCCAAATTTTTGGTTAAATGGTATTCTCTTCAGCTGCTCAGGAGCCAATTGGAATTCAGCTTATCATTTAAGCCACGCCCTCTCCTACCAGTATCTCCACTAGAAATCCTAGTTCAAGTAATTTTACACTCCTATCAACAAGCTCGGAGGTATAGCTCATCAAGAAGCGGGTACTCTGTTAACCTTCAACTTAATTACTGTATGATGATGTATTACTGTATCTTCATGATGTTGCTTGACATTCTGAATAATATCCTGAAGATATCGCGAAATGTTTTCAAAATAATTATGTCAAATGGATTTTTTTTTCATCATCTAACTTAAATTTGGATTGTAAAAGCGTAACGTGCTATTAAATATTTATGTAATAGTTGTTGTGTCATTTCATAGTATTGAAACAACTAGAATAAAAGAAATTCAGAAACACGTGCAAAGTTTAGGTTCTATTAGGTACAGAACAGAACAGAACGCCGTCTCATACCCCCGTATCTGTGGCCATTCTGGTCACTTCACGGTTTGGTGGGCATGTTACAGGAATTTTATTTTAATAAAATATTGACAGTAAGAAAAAATAAAAACAATATGATAATGAGGAAAGCCGTTTACAGAGATTTTCTTCTTTGAAAAATGGTTTGACATTATTATAGGCTGAAATATAACATATGTTATGATATACATACATGCTGTGTTCATATAATTTTATGACACACTAGGTTACTTTGCAGGTATTAAATGGAGATAGAAAATAATTTGGCCAGTTGGAACGAAGAGAAACTCTGCTTATTTTTATCTTCAGTCTTTGTGGGTATGAGACTTGTTGAGGACTAAGAAGATGAAAATAGATTTCTATTTTCGCTTATAAATTTAATTATGCTATGTATTTTTTGTCTGGATAAACGGTTGTTGGCGACTCTTTTCAGCCATTCCAGTTCGGGGCTTGGTGATGGTTTCTTCATATGCCAAGAGAATGTGAGGATACAATTCTGGGACCTCTCGTTATTTTACTGAACAAAATATGGGTTGTTTTTTCCGTGGAGATAGATAGTTGATTTTTAGAGCACCAGACATTAAATTGAGCTATTTCAAGTTGAGTTTCTCTTTCAAGGCTATTTTTTGATTTCGCTTCGATCACTATTACAAAATCATCTGCAAAGTCTTGGATATGAACATTTTCTGACCTGACCTGCTTGAGAATTTCGTTGGCTACAAGGTTTCACAGAGCCGGACCACTGCATGATCCTTGAGGGTAACAGGCGATTTTCAGTTCCAATAATTTATACGAATTTTCTTTGTAATCCTCATGAATTTCCGCTGAAATAAAATATAAAAATTGGCAACAAAATCATATATCTTCAATGTAATACTTTCGAGGAAAATACTAAAGAAAAATTAGAACCAAATAAAGATTATATGAGAGTGAACCGTATGAAGCTGTAGAGAGAATGGAAAGAACAAGTAATATATATATAAACATTTAAGTCAATTCCTACTTGAGTCTTTTTAATTACTTACTTTTTACTAACTAATATAGGTTAATTTTATTTTCATTAACATTTATTAAATGATTACAATTAATATAAATATGCAAATACATATATACATCTTTGCGCCAACACGTCGGTATTAGACCTATTATTTAATGTTCTGTTTATGTTTCCTGCTTTTAAATTGGATATTAAAAAATAATACTAAAATGTGGACATTTTACATCCTTTAACGTACTTTTTCTCTACTAAATTCTTGAAACATACAGTTCAGTATAAAAACAAGCATAAATTACCAGTACATAGCCTTCTATTTTTACTCACCACATTACCGGCAACTTCTTCTATGGTTCACAGGTTGCAGCCGTGTTTTACAAAGGTATAAATGGAGGGTTTAGAACTCAATAGGAAGTGAAAAAACAAATATTATAACAGTGAGTTGTGATTTAAAAAATTTTGTCTTCTGGAATTGGTGAGCAAGTAAGGCTTATCCAGCTTTCCCTTCCGCCAATTTATACCTGTTACTTGGAATGCACTATATTTATGATTTAAAGTGGTACGCCTGATTGCACAAAATGCCATGAGAATGAAAAAAATATCAATTATGATCTTTTCTCAGATAAAAAATAATATAAATAAAAATATTTGTCAAGTTATTTTTTCAGCAAAGTAACAGATTTTTCTCTGATAGGTCTGTCCACTCTTATTGCAACGATCATTCTTGCGATAGCTTCCACTCGTGCATCGATTCGCTTCCACAGGAAGATGTTGTGGAGTGTCATGAGATCGCCGTCAGCCTTTTTCGACACCACACCGATGGGTAGGATACTAAACAGGTAATTTAATTCTTGCTGGTAGTTTATTTAACATTTTTACCAGCGATTAACCGTTTACATTATGCATTCCAGTTTCAGTTCTTTAGTACGATTGGCTCTAATATGAACATAGACTTTCAATATATCCGCCATTCGCTTCCCTTTCTTTCATTAAATGTGTTGATATTAAATTAGAAAAGTTAACCAATTTTTATAACTTACCCTCTATAACATCAAATGAAAGTATTGTTATAAATTTTGTGTAAATTGATGTAAATATTTCTGAATTGTTGTGTAAATGGTTTAATGCTATAAAATTATTTGTAATGGATTCTCGTGTCAGCGAGAAAAGACCGTTCTAAGGTAATTTACAACAGAACATCGCCATATTTGAGCCATTTGGCGCTATTAAGTGCATTGGCGACTTAACAATATAATTTAGTATATTTTATACTAAAAATTGTTTATATATACCAAAAATTGGTTAATGGCAGGTTTGGAAAAGACATCAACTCCGTGGATATCGACATCCCCAACAGACTACAGAGCGTCACCACCATCATTGTCGCCATCATTGGTTCGCTAGTGGTCATCATATCAACTCTTCCGATTTTCATGGTCGTCATGATACCCCTCTGTGTCATTTACATCTTCATTCAAGTGAGTTGAAACAATTTGCTTTCTTTTTGTTAAAATTTACTATCGTACAACTGCTAAAAGAAACTGCAGGAAAAATTTGGAAGCGTTGGCAGAACGTAACAGCTATTAGTTATAGAGCTTGTAAGTCTATAAAATGAAATAAAAATTTTAAATCTTAGGAGAATGAAAAATCGAAATTTATTTTCTAACGGATTATTTTGTTAGGATAAAAACACGCTGTCTTTCAAACTACTTTTAAGTCATTTTGAAGAAGAAAAAATAGTCAGTGACCCCTTTTGATTATTTATGATTCCCCATCTAGACAGCTTTCTATAACAATTATTATGGTCAAACGTGCATTCAATATGACTAAATATTATATTTATACAAAACATATTAGAATCCTCACTGGACAGTTATAGAGCTTTTCCTTTCAAACTTTTTAAAAAGTCATTTTGAAAAAAAAATCGGTGCATGTATAGAATTTTCCCAACGTGTCAATATTCAATAGCAATTATCACACACAAATTGCTTCAGTAGGAAACAACATAAGAATATATATATATATATAGGATCTCAAAATATTTTGTTGGCTTTCCACAGTTTAAAATCACTCTTTCGATAAATATATTTTTAGAATTATGTTTGATTGTCCCTTTGTCTGTTAACATGATAAATGTAATATGTTTAGGGTTAGATGGGTGGAATTTGGCATACATATTTTACCTCAAACTCATAGATTTCTATCGAATTCTGAATGAAATCTATTCAGTATAAGCACGACCTTCGTAATACAAGGCCTCACAACTAGTTTGTGACGTCACACGGTGTGGATGATTGACTGCCGTAAGCAAAATCCCCTCTTCCTTGATGTTTATGTATATTTTAAATTCATTAATGATTACTTAAATTAATTACTTTTATTTCATAAAATAGCTCATTCTTCCCAATGTTAAGACATTTTTCTTGCATAAAATTCAAGAATTATTTTTCCCCATTGTCAATAAAAGTAACAGCATGGTAGAAAATCTTAAGGTCCTCTATAGATTATTGACCATTTAATAACATTCAAATTTTCTAAGATTTGAATTACAATGCATATTAGATATATGCATTAGGGTATTATTATTTGTTTTCTTCTTGTTTTATTGAATAATTTTTTTTATTTTATTAAAAATCATTTTAACTTTTTGCTAAAAATGTTTTTTAAAGCTTAAAATTAAAGTAATCATTAAAACTTTTAGATTTTTTATAATTTAGTGGTAGGTAATGCATTTTATATAAGGTAAAATAATTGTTTACTTCTCAAATTACTTAAATGATTCCAAATGTAATATTAATGTATTTTATATAAAATTTAAATTTTACATCAAATAAATCTGTTGATCAAAAATAATTACTTTAACAGATTGGTTTTTGTTTTTTTCACATTAAAAATGGCTTTCATTATATATATTAGCAATTCATAACAATTTAATAAACCAGACTTTATTATATCTGAATTTACCATAAAAAGTGAAAGAAAACATAAATGAGAAAAAAATCATACGCTATTAGAATCATAATATTTTATTTTCAGAGAGACAATAAATAAATACATTTGTTTTCAAAACTTTATTAGAAATTTCACACAGACAAATGAAAGTAATGAAATCAAGTTAAAATACAGAATTACTAATAAAGTTAATTACAATATTAAAAAAATTATGATAAAAGTCGATTAACAATTTAAACTGGTATTACTTGTTTTGCTTGAAAGTTAAATATTTTCACCATCCCCCCGTTTTTTCAAGTTAGTAGTTTTAAGATTTTTTTCCTTTCAATTTTCTGCTTTCTTTACAGCTAGGTTTTTTTTTTCTGAACTGAAGCTTTAGCTAAATTATCATTTTTTTCTTAACATAATTATTTAAAAATATATTTGTGGAGAACCAAACAACTATCCAGATGATAGCATTAAACAGATGACCTTCATCCCATGCTCCACTATCACAGAATTCATTTTCTTCTAAAATAGAATATGTACTGCATGCAACTATTTTTCTTTGCTCGCGAAGTTTTAGGAATTCAGACTCATATTCAGCACATATTTTTTAAAAAACAAAATTATAGAGCACTGCATTTAAAATGTGTTTTTGGAGAAAAGAAAGTTTCCCTCTATCCAAATTTTTTAAATATGCATGCTCTGAGGACAGTTCTATCTCTTTATCTAATTGATGTAAATATCTGCACGCAGCACGCTTAGATTTTTTTTAAAACAGAAAAAATGCAATATCCTGCAAGATACATTAAAACAGGAAGATTTTCTTGTAAATTTGAAATGTCTATTGGTTCTACTTTAAGGGTGGGGAAAGCAGTTGAAGAGCTTGGATCGTAATCTGGAAAACTATCATCTGTTTCAAAATTTGCAATTTTAAAGGTGCCAAAAGATTTACCGGGAACAGACAGTTTTAACAAAGACAGAATTCTTAATTTTTTCTCACATTCAAAGAGTTGCTGGGTTGAAATGTTGTACTGGCAATGTGCTAATCGGCGATAACAGCCAAACCTACTTTCCAAGTCATTTGTTTGAAGTTTGCCAGGGAGAATGAACATCATTTTAAAATTCTCTTTACAATAGGATGAAATTTCTATAATAGCCTTCATAGTTAAAGCTAAAGCAGTCCTTGTTTCTTTTGTAAATGTTCCAGTAGAAAATTTCATTTCTTCCCATTTATCTAGCCATATTAAAAATTTCTCCAAAAATATCATCTTTATGTCCTTTTCATCAAAAATGAAGGGTTCCTGATACCTATTGTTTACACGTTTACCTTTATTCGGTGTTTTAACATTAACAATTTGCCACCAAGTAATAATGATTTTTAAAAACTCAGATGTTTCTTTAGAATATATATATATATTTTCTTTCTCCTAATTCAACAAGAGCTTCTGCCACATGTTCATTAAAAATGCTTAAAACCAACTGAACATTTTGCCTTTCCAAATTTGATGGAGCAAGTGCTTTAAGACTTAATTGAAAACCATATTTACTAAGCTATCAGATTCTATGTTATAAAAATCTCCTATAGTTGAAAATCGGGCTGTTTTAAAGTTGGCTGCATCTTTTACTTCATGAACCAAATCAAAATTAGGATAGAAGAAACATTTGCCATCATTTTTTTTTTATTTAACCAGTTGTTTCTCATACACTTGAACTAATGAACAGGGTCTACATCAAAGAAGAATGGTCTTAATTTGTTAACTGGATAAAGATAACGATAAGATAATTCTGGTGGATCAACAAAAAATCTAACAGCTTTCCTATTAACTGAATTATTGTCTGTAATAATACCAATAACTCTAAATCTAATGCCTTCCAATCCAACAATGATCTTTTGAATAAATTCATGTAAAATTTTCCCCGATATATTATGGATTGGCAGAACATGTACAACATCTTTATACTGGGATGCAATACTTTTGATCATAAAAACTTGGGCACTAGAAGCAGAAGTTTCATAATCATACGACATACCAGTTATACAACCACCTTTATATTCAAAATATTCTTTTATGTCCACTTCATCTAGCAATAAATTCACAATTTTGTCTTTCTCCTGCCAATATTTAAATTTCTGTTTTATGTACATCAAAAAATTTGAGTCTAGTTGTGGGCTTATACTATATTTTGAACATAGATGATTTATAGTATTTGGACGAGGCAGTGCAAAATACCCACTTTGTCTAATGGATTTATATGCACATGGTACTATCGTATAAAGTAAAGATGAAAATATCATAATGTCAGATGAATACCTGCGTCCATATTTATTATTCCCTAGAAAAGAAACTTGCTCCATCACAAAATTAATTGCTTGTGTGTTAACGTCAGAATTTTCAGAGAGAGTCTTTAACAAGTCACAAATTTACTGAACTGTGTCTTATACTTCAACTTTCCCTTTTAAATCATATATAAAATTTTCTAAATGATCTAGAATTTCTATAATTGTACCCAATTTGCTTACAACAAGAGGAAAAGAAAAATTGCCTAGATTTCTAATTATATGATCTACGACATATGCTTGAGCTTCTAATTTGGAAGACATCAATAAAGAATGACTTATCTTAGGAGCTTCAGAAGTGTCTAGATAAATAAAAATTATTTCGTTTACTTTTTGTACTACACTCCAGTTATTTGATTTAAAATGTTTAAATTTTAAAATTAAGTCAGAAAAATTTTCAATTTTTTCTGTTTCCTCCTTTATTTTTACATCCTGGAGACTGCTGTTTAAAGCTGTCTTTAAATTTTCCATATCTTTGCGTGTTGCCCTATCCATTGGAGTTTCTCTTCTTGCTTTTGATTCTGAGGAAATGTAAGAGGGTAAATTAGGGAAAATTGAAGGTACAGCACCAGGTACAAGCCTAGAAAAGAAATAATAATAAATAAATAAATTCTTCAGATAAAATCACAAACAGAATATATGTCTTTTAAATACTTAAAATGAAAGTTAACATATGTTGTACAGTATTAAATAAAATCATATTGAGTATTCTATAATAATATTAAATCAAAAAATATTCATTCACCCAAAACAAATAGTTCAGTATTATGTTGGAATATATAAAGCAATTATTTCTCAAATAATCCAATATTTCACATGAATTAATCAATCAATTTTATAAGGTGTTAAAAAGGGATTTTAAAACAGTAATTATTATTAAAAAAAGCTTCAGATATTTTGTGCAAGTTGCATTCATTTATAATTGAAGATTATGTATAAGTAATGACTTTAAAAAATAACAATATATATTAACTGTTTTATATATAATCTGATGATTTATAGAACAAATAAAAACATTTTTTAAGCCTATATAAAATTCACATTGTTCATAATGCTATTTCTAACTTAACATAATATTCTACAACAAAATATAAATTTAATCTTCTACAGTATAATCATAGATATATATAATTAAAAATTGTTTTATTATTCATTAAATGATTTTAAACTTTTTTATAACTGCAATAATAACATTAAATTACTTAAGTACTTCGTAAGATTTTAATAATAATTAAAAATTTCTAATAAATTTACCTTTTATACTCCAGTGGTACTTGAATAAGCTCTCCTGTACTTTCATTAAAGGCTTCTCTAACAATCAAAAACTGATTTTCTCGAAAATGTTTAGCACACACCTACATATACAAAACAACAAAATTAGGCCTATAACATATATTATAAATATATGAAGTATAGCAGAAAAGACACAAAAACAAAACATTTTAAATATTAATAACAAAATGAAAGAAGACTATGAAAGGTAACAATAAAACAAATAAAATTTTTATTTAGCTCAAGCAAACAATATCAACGTAATTGGAAGTATAAGCAACTAAATGTAGAGGAAACAAAAGTAACAGAAGATAAGTGGAAATTGTACATAATTTTAAATGTTCCGCTGTTCAAAACAATTAATTAACTAAAAATTGTACTAAAAAATCAACTTTCCTTACTATATTTGGAACGAAATCGTCCCGCTTTATTGCAGAGATCCAGGCTCTTCTGAGGTTACCATCACTTGGGAAGGAAAATACAGAAAAACTGGGACTAATTTTTGTGTAATTACTTTTACAATTGGGAACGCAGCAAGCACTAGGCATCTTTATTGCGATAAATTAAAAAATAATAAAACTTTCAAACAAAACCAATAACACAATCACTGATCTTCACAACGACCACGATCATCCGCACCTTTTTACACTACTTGCATTCAGAATTCTTCTAGAAAGTTCATCCAAACTCGTGACGTCACGTGGTGAAAACGTAGGCAGTTGTGAGGCCTTGTATTACGAAGGTCGTGGTATAAGTCAATCTATTCATCTGTTCTAGTACAAATAAATTCAATAATTACATAATGGAAAGAGACAGATAAATAAATTCCAGAAGTATATTTAAACATGCAAATGTAGATACGTAGAATTTTGAGCTAAATCCGTTAAAGGTTTGAATGGCTGTGGGTTCGTACTTTTAAAAGCCTTTACATACGAACTTTAAAAACTAAAGGAAATTTTGTACTATGTTGAAATTCTGTGCCAAATTTTGGTTTCAATTGGTTGGTTAAAAATGCATCGAAATACAAATTCGAATTTCAAATACTATCAACCAAATGCCAGGGATTAACTTTGATACACAAATTTATCATATGAAGTGTAGATATGTAGAATTTTGAATCAAGTCCATCTGGTTGTTTAGCAGCTGTCAGTCCATACTTTTTAAAAGCACTTGAACACGAAACTCAAACGCGCAATGAATTAAACCTGTGAAATATTGCAATGTTTGTCAAATTTATTTCGATCGATTGAGAAAAATAAGTCAAAATACGGGCCCGGATAGCCTACTTGGTAGAGCGTTGGACTCGCATTCCTTAGGCTGCGAGTTCGAACCTCGACGGGCGAAAATTCCCCGAAGAGGGTAATACCACTGGGGGTATTGGGTCAGAGGTGATCGTTTTCCGATCCAGATCTAAATTACTATCTGTGGATGAATGAATAAAAATGCATGAATGAAGTGTACCCCATAAAAAGGGTTGTGACGAGTGTGTAGCTAAGTCGTATTCTTGGCCCTGGTTGGCGCTACTGAAAAACGAGAGACGCTCAATCGGTTTAAATCGCTGACATGTTAGCGGGCTTGAAAAAGTGCAATAAATAGCAACCACGTCTAAAATACAAATTCGATTTTTAGGTAATATTAATCACATGCCAAGGATCATACTTGATAATTTTTGTACGGCGGTGCCATATAAGGTATTCTCTGCCTTAACAAGGTCCACATTATTTTGCGGAGAGGCAGGGCCCGACTTAGCCTAATTTGAGGCCGGGGCAAAAACTTCTTTGGGGCCCCCTTCTGCTTCAATACTTCCGTAAGGAATGACGTTCATTAAAAAATAAAACGTAAAATAAACTTCCGATTCGATTTAGGGGCCCCATCTGGGCGATTGCTCTGCCTTGGTCAGGCTCTGCGGAGAGGTGAAGGGTTAGCATCTGAGGGAAAACAACCCTAGTAGCACACAAATATTGTACAATATTAATCAATATTCGCAATATTGTTTAACATCATATAATACTGCACAATATTATACAACAGGATGTGCTACCTGGTAACGCTGGGGAATATATAAACAGGACTCGTTGTCAACACATTGTCTCGTATAAAAATGGACTTCTTAACATCGTATTTTTATTATCCTTTCAGTGCTTCTACATGACATGTTCCCGTCAGGTGAGGAGACTTCAGTCCGTCACCTTGTCCCCGATGCTCAGCTTCTTCTCCGAGTCGGTGCAGGGGGCGAGCACCATACGAGCTTTCGCAGCTCAGTACGACTTTATCGACAGACAGGATAAGCAAATCGATACGAACTGCCGTGCGTTTTATTCGTCCACCTTGCTCAATAGGTAAGATGTGTCGGATTCATACAAGTATGGCAAATTATGAACTCAGAAGTGATATATGATAAGATTAGAAATATTCTCGCCAAAATTTTAATTTAAAAGATAAAATTGTGCATTTTTTGACGTTTTATGTCACTTAGAATTAGGTTTAAAATTTCGATGACCCGTATTCGATATTAACACTTTAGTAAGATCTCCGACAATAATAAAGATGAATGTATTTGCGTATGCGTTTGTGTATTATCGCTCTACATATCAAAACTTTTAACTAAGAGCTACCGAATTTGGCACATTTATACATACATAGGAAGTGTCGAACTATACGTAAGAGCAATTTTTTCAATTTTTAATTAGATTGCATGAATTTACGTTTTCCTACGGTAATTTCCGAAAAAAATATTTCTTATATTATCTTACATTTTAAAAAAAATGTTTTTTAGTTATACCAGTTTAACTTGTTCGAAATTGTATATTATATATATATATATATATATATATATATATATATATATATATATATAAAGTTACGAAAGTACTAATTCTCACACAAGAGCGATAAGAAGATGCAGAATTTATTATCTATGAAAGCGCGTAGAAACCGAGATGTGCCCTGATTAGCCTAGAATATTCTTAACCCTGTCCCCCAGGAGCTATAAAAAGCGGGACAATTCAAGCTGAAGGTGATTTAATCTGAATGTAGCTAAAGTAGGAGACAAATAACGAGTCTTCGAAAAGATAGCGTAGCGGCTTCGAAGTGCCAGCGTTGTGTGTGTAGTTCGAGAGTGTGCTGAACTGCTGCGTGCCGAGTTGTGTTGTCTACTGCGGAAGTAACGATGTATAGTGCGTGGTGGTGAATCGGCAACCAAAGCGTGGAAACAGTGATAAGTTCAGCCGTCTGGAGAGAGCGAAGCTATAAGGAACCCCTCCCTAGCTGGATTCTGTCTGTACTTTGAGTACTGTGGACGATTACTACTAGTGGACTATGTCTGCTATAGTGTACTATCCTGTATTCGTCTCGGCTGTGCATATACGTATGTCCTCTGTTTATTCATCGTCTTTGTGCGTAAATAAACGTTGTAGTTGTTTTATATTTAAGCTTCTGATTGCTGCTGCCCACTCACTTATATAAAAAACGAACCCGCCGGGGAAGAATTTTATTCGTAATATGCAAGAGGCAATACTTTATACCTCAGCTTTTCTCCATTAGATGTAACCTTTTGTGTGATATAGTTTCTCATGGCCAAATGTTTTGTAATCACAATCAACAATATAAATATATTATTGTGGAAAATTAAATGTAGAATTATAAAAGTTCAATGAATTATTGAACAAAATTACCCAGATCAAAATAAATAATTCATTATTATTCCTACTGTCTGTCCATAAGGAGATCTCTGATCGACAGTCGTCTATGTTTACGGCGGGCGTCATAGAAACCGGTGTCGATAGGGAGGATCTATTTTGAATGGGTGGAATCGGGCGGAGTCAGGCGAGTTATTCTTTATCCTGGCGAAAAAATGAAGCGATAAAAAAACTATTGCTCATTCGTCTTCTCGCTTTACCGCAGTTGCTCGTATCTTTATATTTGCTTAGCTTACTTCTTTTATATTTTATTAATATTTTTCTTTGGTTAATATTAGCTGCATTTCATTATTTAATAATTTTTGTCTCTTGAATTTTGAGATCCTTAAATTGCCTTTTCGATTTAAGAATGGAGAGACTTTAAAACCACAAGCACTTAAAATTGTGCATAATGTTATAGAATTTTGCTTGTAACTTGCTGAAAATTCGTATTGAGTAAAAGATGGGATTTTAGAAGAACTAGTGGATGAACTAGTATTTCAGATTGGAAGTACTGAATCGGATTCCGATTCAGAAGAAACGGAATCTTGTGACAGTGATTTAGAATTCTTTAAATTGAAAGTACACAACTGTCAATCGATCTCTGGTAGTTTAACACTCTTTTAATAATAATTAATGTGTTTTATAAATAAAAAGTGAATTTTAAAATTGCTTTTTTTTCCATTTCAATTAGTTTAATCATAAGTTATAGAAGATATAGAATTTTATTTAGTTTATTTCCTGAAGCTACGAAATTTATTTGCTTCCTTTTTGTTATTTTCTATTTTTTCATTAATGTGCTCTTGTTTTCTGTTATTCAATAAGTCGATAATCAAAAGTTTCAACTTAACATACTTTTGATTATCCTTATTTTTTTAAATATCGTTAAAAAAACTTTGAAAATTTTATTTATCTTATTTGATAAAATGTAATTGTAAATTTTGAGTTTCAAAAAATAGCATATATATCAAAAATAAATAAATATATTTATTTATTAAAAAAACTTTTTGGAGAGGTTTTAAGCATATTTAACAATGGATATTTTACTTTGTAACTGAATAAAAGCAACCGTTTATAAAAATTATGAAATAATTATGATTATTATGTTATTATTTTTATGTTGAATTAGACAGATTACTTCCCGTTTGCTGCGGATACTTTGATCTTAAAAAGTTAAATAAATTTAAAACAAATAAAATGAAAATTAATTTTTTGCCATGTTGGATTCTACTTATTTTTTTTTCTTCTTGTGCAGTCGTTAGACATATCATTATTCAGTTTTTCTTTCACTTTTTCTTTTTGATTTACTCTGTTCTTTCCATACTAATCAGATAGGAATTTCTGTATTATTCTAACAGGAATAATATATATTTTCAAAGTTCCAAGTACGGAAATAATTTTCAGCTCAGTGAATTATTTTTCGAATTTGCTTTCAAAAATTAAAAGCAATATATCAACACCGCCAATTAGGCGCTAAACGCGCCAACGTAAGAAACTTGAATGAATTTCTACCTCTGTGAAATGGACTCTTCCTGCAGTAACCTGTTTCTATAACGACCGCCGTAAATATAGACGACTGTCGGCCAGAGATCTCCTTATGGACAGACAGTACTTCCTTTTGAACGACGATCCCGGAATTTCCGGGTATCGAAGTTCAAAATCCCCGGAATTCCGGGGTTTCCCCGGAGCACAAACACCCCTGTGAATGGCAGAAAATCGAGATAGCATAAACAAACTGTGAAGATAGAATTTAATTTTCTATCTTCATAGTTATAAAAATTTTCTAAATGAACTCAATGGCCGCCACATAACTGAAATTTTAATACATTATCTCAGGTGTGAAGCAATAGTCTGGAAATCTGAATATATAAGAACCGGTTTTATCTTGAAATATTTACGAATTTATATTATATAAGTGTTTTGATTCTATTATTATCTTTTAGGTGGCTTTCTATACGTCTTCAGTTTTTGGGCAACACAGTTGTGTTCATTACAGCTCTGCTCGCTGTGATTGAAAGAAGGTCATTCACTCCAGCGATCGTGGGATTGATTCTGTCTTACGCTCTAAGTGTGAGTCGTGATTCTGAATTTTTAATGATTCTCCAATAAATTAATAAGGAAATGTTCCTCGTTAATTGAGACTGGCATAAAGCAATTAATCACTTCTTGAATTAAGAATATCGATCTCGGAAGGTCAATATAGTATTTCATGTTTCTATACATGGCTGCAGCGGTCAAAGAGCATTGAAAAAAATTTCGCAAATTTGCATGTAGTTATGTAACTTAATACTTGAGCATATTTTATTAATTTTTATTGTAATTACCAAATTCTAAGAACAAATTTTTTTTTTATTTAATCTTCATAATTTAATGTTTAGTCCTCTTACATTATATAAAAATTCCGATGAAATATTTTACTGGGTATTAGTACATTTTCCTTCTGGATACTAATTATCAATAACGTTTAAGCTTTATACAACTGCGGGTCTTTGTTAAATGTAAACATCCCCTCCATCACCCTTATTTTGACGAATGAAATCCATTATCAAACAATATGTATACAGAAAAATATTTATTGAATCAAGATAAATTCAATTTCTAAAATCCAACTCAGCTAAGAAGTACCACGGATTTAAACAAATAGAACAGACTTTGAAATGATTGGTGTATGAAAAAAGTAAACAAAAAGAATATAAACTTAAATAATCCTTGTTAAATTCAGTTATTCTTAGATTGATGAATATAAGCGCCAGCAAGCTTTCACATCGAAATGCACCAATTTTGAAACAAAGTTTTCTTTTTTTCCAGGTGACAGAGAACTTGGCAACTTTCGTACGGGTCTTCACTCAGGTGGAAAGTCAGATGATATCCGTCGAAAGAATACACGAGTACTCAGACCTCCAATCCGAGGTCTGTTGTTAGATTTTGTTGATTGCATAAAAAAAGATTAATCATTTAATAATTTATATAGATTTTATTATAAAATTAATAGTACTTATAAAAAAATCCTTTTTAAAATGAGTTTTGAAACGAAAAAATAGTTTTTAGTAATTTAAAAAAATATAAATGTAATCTTTTTGATAATGTAATTTTTTTTTTGAAAAATGTGATGGAAAATTTATAAATGGTGTTCAGAAATTGCTACTTCATGTTTTATCTACCATGGCTATCTACTTTCTCATATGGGAAGCGTAAGACCCGCTACCGTTGGACCCTCCTCGCCTCATTCAGCAACCCTTCTTGCCAAACGCGAAAAGAGAAGGGTTGAACGAGGGTGAAGACAGATTATTCTGAGACTGGTAATGAGAGGCGAATTTGAGGGTGAATAAAAGTCTGGAACTGACGAAGCGAGTGAGGAGAGGCAGTCGGATTCTAAGACGGACTAAGTCGAAATAGGATGGGATAATTCTTCGTATTTTTGCTTTATGTGTGTGCTGTGTCAAGTATCTACGTGTAAACAAAAATTTGGGACTAAAACTGGATGTGATCACTGTCTCTATCACTCACATTTAAGAAATCCCACGTAAAAAGGGTTTCGGTACAAGAAGTATACGAGGCGAAATTTTTGTTCGAAGAATCTATTGAACTTAGTGAAATGCTGTGTCGTTTAACCTGTTCACAAATTAGCAGAATTATTATAAACAAGTGATCACCCCAAAACTTTCTTGCCTATTCTCTGTAGACAAATTAAAAGCCTAATGCTAAAAGGCGCTTTTTAAACTTAGGAAAGTAGGTCTAAAACATGGAAAATTGCCCCAATCTCGATTTTCTTCTTTATTACAGTATATATTTATACTTAGTAAAAAAAATTATATGAGCAGATACAACAATCATTAAGTCACTTTTTCGTTACTTATGGGATGGAGACAGCTTTTATTCTGTAGGATCGATTATTTTATTTTCACCTCTATTTTTAGAAATTAGAGAAAGTGATTAGAGAGTGTCAAACCTGACCAATGAAACAACAACAAATCGACAATGTTTCGGAATAGAGATTTTATTTATCACACAATTAATTTAAAATAAATTAGTTTACATAGCTATTAACTTTAATAAACTTTCAAAGTGGGCACTGTTGATAAAATATTTTTTTATTTTTAATCAGGCTTCATGGGAAACGGAGTACGTCCGGTTCTCGAGGGATGATTGGCCAGCCAGAGGAGAAGTGATATTTCGCGAGTACAACATGAGGTACAGGCCCGGAACGGATCTTGTGCTCAGAGATGTAAATATAAGCATTCCACCGGGACAAAAGGTGAGGTCATTCCTCTTTCGGATTCCACATAGTTTTCAGATAACTTGCAATATTTTATTTCAAAAAAATATCACCAAAGAGAAATTTTTAATCTGCATAACATTTCAAGATGAATGCAAAAACAATTATTCAATATCATGTGATTTAACTACTACTGATGGAATAAGGAATCGGATGATCAGCAATTGAAATACTTTTCAGGTGGGGTTAGTGGGGAGAACTGGAGCTGGAAAAAGTTCCTTGGCTTTGGCTCTTTTCCGCATAGTGGAGCCCGAAAGCGGCGTGATTCTCATCGATGGCATTGACATTGCGATGCTCGGACTTCACGATCTCAGGTCAAAGATAACGATCATTCCCCAGGTATGTTTCGCTTCCTTAAAGCCAACTGTAACCTTCTTGTCTCACATTACCTGTTTCATGTTTTTAAACTGAATTTGGGAAATACCTTTTCACTCGCTTTCTAATGCATTACTTTCCTAATAATTTTGCGGAGTTTTAGGTTCCGAAAGACGACACATTATTTTAGTATTTTTAAAATTGATTTATCAGTTAATTAGCCCATAACTGGAGACATGAATATCCTGAAGCCACCAACATGGAGTAAAAATGATTCCATTGTTAGTTTTAATCATATCAGAACATGATGATGTTTTTGGGGATGAGGTTTTTGGTTAGAACAAAAATCCGTAGCCGAAAAATAAAAATTTTATTATCTGCACAAGCATCTCAAAAAATCAGCTTTTAATAACGTGTTACCATTGCATTTACAAAAGCTCTGATTTAAAAAAAATAAGTTACTGACTACGGCACTTAAAACCTAGAAGAATGACATTTTGAGCACATGATCATACAAAATGAAATAAATGGGAAATGTGATATTGCTTTAAACAATAAATGCGAGACAAAGTTTTTTTTTGGATCGTTTGACATACTAAAGAGACTCATTCCATGAAACAATTAAAATGAATGAAAATATAATTTAATGAACGAGCACGTGGTGCTTGGCCATTCAAGAAATTATGTTCTGACATGATACATTGAAATATGCATAGCAGATTTCATTTCATTTTTTTCTTTTAGCATTATATTGTTATGCTCCCGTAACTGAAGACATGAGTAGTTATTTTGGAATCACAATACATTCTAAAAATCATACAGTTACCAAAAACATTACTATTATAATATTAAACGTTGGAAAGATGTTACAAGAAAAACTTAAGCATTTTTTAACGAGTATTTGTTTCGTTTGGATATTAGGAATGACATTAATGTGAATAACTATTAAAATTTAGTCAATGAAAATGAAAAATGGTAAAATATTATTTAATGAACATTTCTTTATTCTTTTTGCATTATTCAAATTAAAAGCAGATTCAGTGTTATGGAATCAAAACTCAATAACAACATTGGAAACGATTAACTCGGTTAAACTCACGTGTTCATACTTAGACTTTTCCCAACATACTGCTGAGAGAACAACTTGGAGGTACTGAAGAGAGGATTGTATTCAAGGACAAAATACCATGTGGTAATCAGAGTTAATGAACATTTTGTCTCCCGTCTCCAGTAATGGGACAGTTTTAATTTTGTTTTAATACTGAATCTCATAAAATATTGATAACAAGATACTGTAATATTTATAAGAAAGAAATAAGAAAATATTAAAATGTCAGAATTAGAAAGTATAAAATTTTTAACATGCTTTTATAACTTCAGTAACCAGATTTTTTTTTCAATCGTAAATATGGATATCACAATGAAAATGTAAATCACGTGGCGACGAAAATAATTCTTTAAAGATATTAAACGGCAGAAAATATTATTTGATAGGAGATTTCTAAAACTTTATTAAAAATTAAACGAAATTGATTGCTGCTATAAAAATTCTCACTTGCTTAGAGTTATTTTATCAGTCTTCAGCACTTATTTTTGTCGATGTATTTTCAAAAGGAAATTAGTTTTTATTTCTTTAATTAGATTCGTAAAAGCACGCTAATTTCGTTTCTGTTCTCATTCCATTCGAGGATTTTCTGATCTTGACTCCGTAGATTCATATATGATGAACCTAAGGAGGAAACGAGTTTAGAAAAGAAAAGAAGAAAAATGATAAATTGTTAACTATATTTTATAATAATTGCACTGGCTCTCATTTCCGGCAAATCTACGGATAAAAGAATATAAAACAAATAAGAAAAAAAAATTTAATGCAATACTTAGATAATTAGGAAAAAAAATCATTTTAGTTACATTTTGTTAAATGATTACAATTGTTGTTGTCCTCGTGTTCAGTTTTACAACGGGGGGTGGGGGTGCAATAGCTTCTGAGGGTATGGACTCTTGAGCAATCGTGGGTAGAAGTCTGACTTCTCGCTCACACACGTCACAAACCGTTTTTATGGGCTGGACTTCATTCATTCATCCACAGATCGTAATTTAGATCTGAAATAGAGAATGATCCTCTCTAACCCAATAACCCCGTGGTATTACTCTCCACATGAAGAATGTGACCACGATAGATTTAACGCCTACCACACACGGAGAATTTTCGACAGGAAGTTTCGAACTAACAGCCCAAAGGATGCGAATTCAACGCCCTATCAACCAGGCTATCCCGGCCTAACAATTAAAGTTACTATAAATAATTCATCAAAGATTCATACTAGCGTTGGATTTTCAATGCCAATTGAGGATTCACCGCCGATTGGCACCGGTTGGAATAACGCAATGCAGATTATAAATTTTTATTTTTATTTATTCTGTATCGGCTGGTAGGTTCGAATTTGCAGCCCAAGGGATGCGAATCAAGTGCCCTACCAACCATTCCTAACAAGTACAGTTATTATAAATAATTGATTTAAAAAAACTAGCGATAAATTTTCAAAGTCAACGAAAAATGCGTGAATTTCCAACACCAGTTGGACTAACGCAATACAGATTAATTTTTTTTAGTTTTCTTTATTCTGCATTAATTCGAACGCACTTCAAAATGAATCGGAAAAACCGATTAATTTACAATGTTTAGTTTTAAATACATCAAACATTAGGAAAATAAACGTAATCGTTTAAAATAATCGGTCAAAAACATGTTAAACCTAACTTCATTAGTGTCAGGGGAAAAAAACTGAATTCGTTACTTATTTGGTGACGGGGAAATGAAGATTTTTTTCGAGAAAGTTAGTTTTTAATTAATTAATTAAAAAATTAACGAATTATTATTTGAAAAAACTGTTAATATCGAGTGTCATCGACTACAAGTTTAAAAAAATGTATTTGCACTACATAGGGAGAATGTGAGCTAATAGTAGGAATTGAAAAATACGAGATACAAAATATTAATAACGATACCTCATTATGGTTATGTTCATAAATCAGTATTCTGTTCTTTCAGGACCCCGTTGTGTTCAGCGGAACTCTCAGACGCAATCTGGATCCTCTAGAAGAACACTCGGATGAAGACCTATGGAAGGCGATAGAGCAATCACACTTGAAGAATTTCGTCCTCTCCTTAGAAGCAGGATTGCATCACCAGATTTCGGAAGGGGGAGAAAATTTAAGGTTTCATTTGTTTATTTTTTAATTTCCCACAAAAATTTAAAAAAAAGACCCTAAAGAACAAATAAATAAAGTGTTACATCGATTTTATCTCTAGAATCTTAGATTTATATCAAATTGGTCAAAAACGGACTATCTGTTGGTTTGTATATAGTTATAAATATATGAAAAATGTAACTTAGGAAACAAGAATTTAGAACCAGCAGAACTTGTCTCGCCAAAATTTTTTTCGCATATTCCCTCTTAAACTTGCCAAAGCGTTGAATTCTTTGCATGGCATTAACGTGTAATAATAAGGAAATAGTAATTTCAGGCGTCCATTCAGCACTTTTATCGAATCATATCGCATTATTCTTGGCGATTAAATTCTTTATATGCCGCCAATAGTATTCGAAAACCGAATTTATGCTTTAGACACGTTATTTTGATATTGTAGTATTCCACGAAGTATTTCATATACTTCAGTTATTACTTTATTGAATTATTATGTTTACATGATACTTAAACTAAAGACCGACAGACAATCAAGCTTTTGTTGAATTGAGCTCAAAATTCTAAGTGTTACACTATAGATGTTTGAATTATTTAACGAATCTTATCTATGTAGATCTCTTTGTTTTTTAGTTATTGTGTTAACTAATATTCGAACAACCTGACAAATAAACATTCTCTGAATACAGATTTCATTGAGATTTTTAATAAAATACAAATTCCATGTAAAGAATGTATATCAAATTTCAACCGTCTAGCTTAAAGCCTTTTTCTAGTTACTTTTGTCACGGACAGAATTCCACAAAAATGTTTTTCGAACTAGGGCGGTATAAAGCTTGGAAATTCATTAAAATCTCTATTACGAATTATTTGACCATTACTATACTTTCTCTATATTAAGTATGCGAGAAAATAAAAATGAAATATAGTATACAGTTTTATTAATTGGGTTTTTTATTGTTCTATTTAAACTTTGTACTCCGTCTGTGGAAGGACTAAATTAAATGCTCAGTTTTAATCAATTCTTACTATAAGCTCCCACTCTCCCTATATATATATATATATATATATATATATATATATATATCGTTCAAATTTTCAATCGTTAATAAAATACTTTCTATTCATCCACTCAAGTTCAAGAAAAAAAAATGTAAAAACTTGTAGTGGATGACACTTGATGCTCATACAGTTTTTTTCAAATATTAATTCATCAATTTATAAATTAATTAAAAACTAAATAACTCGCCAAAATTTTTCATTTCTCCATCGCCAAATAAGCAACGAATTCAGTTTGCTTTTCCTCCTACGCCAATGAGATTAGACTAAACATGTTTTCTGCTGATTATTTCAAACGATTCAGTTTTTCTTAGAATTTGATTCATTTAAAATTAAACGTTGTTAATTAATCGAGTTTTCGAATTCATTCAGAAGTGCTTTCGAATTAAAATAATACAGAATAAAGAAAATTAAAACTTTCTATTCTGTATAGCATTACCCCAACTGATGTAGAAAATTCACTCATTTTGTGTCCGCTGCCACAATAAGAGGGAACCCTCAACAGGCGTTGAAAATTTAACGCTAGTATACTTTTTTGATGATTTATTTATATTAAGTGTAATTATTAGGCTAGGATAGCCTGGTTAGTTGGGCGTTGGATTCGCATCCCCTGTGCAGCGAGTTCGCCAGCTCCGCCAGCCGAAGACTGAGTGTGTTTATGTGTAATGGACGCTAAATCTGTCGGGGGTCCTACGTGTAGAGAGTAATACCCCTGAGGGCACTTGGTGATCCTTCTCTGTTCCAGATCTAAATTACGATCTTCGGATGAATTTATGAAATGCATAAATGAAGTCCGCTCCGTATAAAGGGTTTGTGACGTGCGTAAACTAGAAGTCATACTTCTAGTAAATAAAATAAAAAAATTTCTTTGTTGACCTTAGTAGGCATTGACTTAATTTTTTTTATGTTACTTGTTTTCTATGCAAGTTGCAATAATGATGTCATATTGTCCGCTATCTAAATATTACATCTTATTTTTCAACGGGTTGACTATCTTCAGATCTGTGTTTTTGTGCATAAGAGAGTACTGTAATTCAAAAGGGCATAAATGAAAGCATTTGTTTTTCTACAATTACAGATTTACATCAAAATTTTGTTTTGATTCCATCGAAAAGAAATGTATTCAATATGATCTTCGTGCACCAAAAAATTGAAAATCTATTCCCAATGGCATCATCTCGTTAATTAAATTCAGAAATACATTTTACCTGCATTTTTTTCACCAAGATAATCCTCAGGGGTGTTTGTGGGACCCCAAAAAATCGCCTGAAACTTTTACGGATTTACTACCGACATTTTGGAGTTTCGAGAGGCAGGTGGGGGAGAAATGAAAAATTACAATTATGAAGTATTGAATGACCTAATTGTAAAAGTTCAATGAATTATTGAACAAAATTACCCAGATCAAAATAAATAATTCATTATTATTCCCACTACCTTTTGAACGACGATCCCCGGAATTTCCGGGTATCGAAGTTCAAAATCCCCGGAATTCCGGGGTTTCCCCGGAGCACAAACACCTCTGAATCCTTTTCTTTACTTTACTTTACGAGAATAATTTTCTTACTTTCGAATTATATCTGGTTATTTATTTGAACATTTTCTGTGCAGTGTTGGTCAGCGACAGCAACTATGCCTTGCGCGGGCTCTACTGAAAAAGACAAAAATCCTCGTTTTGGACGAAGCGACTGCGGCAGTCGATTTAGAAACTGATAAATTGATTCAGAGGACGATAAGGCAGGAATTCTGGGACTGCACTGTCTTCACAATAGCTCACAGATTGTACACAGTTCTGGATTATGACAGGTGAGTTGAAGAATCATGAAATGCAAATGGAATCATACTCAGAATATTTTTAGCAGTATACGCGAGGCTGTTTAGCAAATATTACTTCGTATTTTAATGACGGAGCTTTATAGAATCGTCATTCATTTTCAATGCATCAAAATTGTTCCAAATGATGTATTGGAATACCTTATAGATTAAAGTACTTTAAAACTAATCGGTTAGTTAAGATTTTATTTGGAATCGGAAAAATAATTCGATGCATAATTATTTACTTAATACAGGGACTTGTTTTAAAAAAATAATACATGCATTGCTTTAAGCTGAGTTCCTTTGAAAAATGAATCTACATTAGTTTTAACATTTTTGTAGGTATTTTTAACAATTAAAATCTTTAAAAAATTAATAAAGGGACAAAATGATGCACCATCTTCAAAGGTGGCTGAGAGAAAATAGTAGACTGCAAAAAGTTAAATTTTGTTTCCATATCAGTAGCACCATTTGAAAGTGAAGAATTTTTTTCACTAATTTCATAGTCATTATAATAATGTTGTCTAATATATATTAAAAGCTAAACAATAAAATAATACAATGCTAATTAATGAATCAAATTAAGAGACATTTGAAGAATCAAAATCCGAATTCATTTTAAAAATAATTTTAAAATGAGCCTCATTAGTTTTTATAGTATTATAAGTGAAGCTCATTTAGTAGGATCAATTTACTCACTTGCATAAATTTGACGGGAGATCTCAAAAACTGGAATAATGGTCAACTGGATTCACAATCAGATCAGACTATGGGATCTGAAATAAGTAAAAAAATCAGATTATGTGTAACATTAAGAAATGAAGTACAGGTATGTACCATGAAATACAGGTACTTTTTAGTATTCATGCCAATTGTTAAAGTGATTATAGAATTTGGCAGCTTTGTATAAGTAGTTTAGCTACATAAACGTCCCATCGTAAAGCAACATTAGGACTATTTTGTGATAGACCTCATAATTTTAAACCACGGTCAGGTAAAGAGGACAACACCTCAGCTGGCACCCCCTCTCCACACCACACCAGTGGAAGGGCATTAAGTCCTGATGGATTTAATATGCAGTAATTTCTTTACACAGTGGTTCTTTAATCAAATCTGGTCTTGAACCTGAAACTCTATGGCTCTTAAGCTGAGACCTTATCAGCAGACCAATGTGGCCTTTTTACATTAGTAGAAAATTTTTATATTCAATCTCTCACTCTACACAAGGGCCAGATCGGAAAAAGGACACACCCTTCTTGTCTCAGTCTAGAAAAGTCATATAAGACTCACCGTCCAGCTCGTAGGCGAATAGAATTAACAATAAAATTGAATGACTGGACTGCCACAACAGCAACACTGGCGAGAACTGTGGTTGAGTTCTAAGGGCCATCACCGGCTATGTACAACCCTTTCCGTAGAAAGTATATCCCGTCATTGATGGGAGGAGCCTACCCCCTCCATTGTGGCAAGATCCAATTACCATGCTGGAAGCATCTCATCCTCATTTCGAGTTTATCTCCTGGGAAAATATCTTAGTTGAGGGGGGGGGGGAAGTGTTCTTCTCGTCTGCAAAGATTGCTCAAGGTTCACAATTTTCATGGAGAGGGGGAAATCACTGAAACTAGTTCTGCTTGTTTTTTTTTTAAATAGAAAAACTACAGTGCTTAGTAGATTTATACTTCACAAGTTATTTTCTATCTGCCTGAAAAAGAATTCTCTTAATTCATAGAGGGTTTTATGCACGGAGTGATAAGCATTAATAACAGTTTTTTATTCACAGAAGTGCAATATCGTCATTTTAAAAACCCCATAAAATTAAAGAAAAACATAGCTATGACTTTTGATGTATTCACTGTCTTTTGAGTATGTTTTCTCAGAGTCTTTAGTTTTACTTACCTTTTTCAAAGGATTCTTGTGATGGACAAAGGCAGCATTGAGGAAGATGGAAGTCCAGACGAACTGTTGGAAAATCCAGAATCACTGTTTTATCAGCTCGGTCATGCTGCAGGTCTCCTGTAATAGACATTTTAACAAAATACGATATGATTATTTAGAGACTTTATTCAGAGTTGAAGCAAGAATTTGTACCTTCATTTTTTCTCAATTTTGTCTTATCTAACATTTTAGCAACATTAGTTAATAAATATTTTTGTATTTTTTTACATTTTGTTAAAATTCTTTTATTTGAGAGTATGCAAGAAAATTTTGAATATATAAGGAATAAAACCACTCCAGCTAATTTTAATTATTTCAAAAAGCTATTATAAATTCTCTGAGATGAGAATGCAGTATAATAAGATATTGCATAAGAAAAGTGCTTAATATAATAAGATATTTATGCACTGTTTTAGAAAACAACTAATAGGCAACTCTTTCAGGTTGGATTAGTTATAATTAATATTTTTTGTCAATGATTAGAAAGAAATGTTTCATATAATAATTAAAATATCTATTTACTTTTTGCATTATTACCAACTTAATTTTAATATGAGGGATTCCTTTGAACAGAATATATATATATATATATATATAAATTTTACTTGAAACTTTATCTTTAAAAGGCTATTTTTTTCTCCTTGTAATATATATAAAAATAATTTCTTTTGTTCCATTTTAAATACATTTAAAGAAAATAAATTATTCAGCTTATTATATAAATTAAATTTGATTTGCATATTATCACTCAACTTATATAAAATTAATTTGATTGCTTAATGACTAGCTAATGACTTATAATTTAGGAATCTAGATTTATTTCTTTAAAAATTATAAGAATTTATGACAGTCTTTCCAATTTAAAGAGTTCTAACATGCTATCTCAAAATATTAAATATTATTAATTCATGGTTAAATAAATATCTAAAAAAGTATATGATCAGTAATAATTTTGTGGTTCCTTATTTTATAAAACCATAATAATAATAAAAATTAATAAAGTTAATTGCAACAGGGTATGCAGACTATTTTTTTAAGCAACTTCTCAGAAAAAAATAAAAAACAACTTTAACATAATAATATGGAATTCAATGTATAGTAATATAAATTCACAATTGGGTATTAACTAAGTAAGTATAAAATATTATTGAATATATTTCAGAAACAATGGAGTTAATAAAATGTTTTTATAAGTTTTGTTTGAAAAATCTTATTAAAATTTCCATAGCCCATATTAAATTATTTAACCATATTGCAGTAAGCAATAAGAAGGGGAAAAGAGTTACATTGCTGGTTTATTAACATTCCAATTTCTCAGAAAAAGCTAAGTAAATCTTGAATATAAAAATGAAATTAATTTTTAAAAATATGTAAGTAAGAGATTCTTATCATATATTTTCAAAACACTTAAGTTATTTATGAAAAAAAATTAACTTATTAGATTTTGTTAGAAGTGAAAAGCTTATAACTTGTTGAATAAATACTCCAGCCTTATATTCCATTTTAGTAATTTACTTTTTTCAAATAAATAAATAAAGATTCCCGATTTCTTGATGCCATTTGTTTCAAAAGGCAATATTTTGATTGAGCTAATGTTACTAATATTCTCTTTTCTATAGTAATGTTAACTAAGTAGTTGATATTATTAATCTTCTTTAATAAATATCAAATGTTAAATAAAAAACCAGACTACTTTATGTGGTCCTAGACTACCTATTTTGAAACATAATATTTTTTCAATATTTCAATTAATGCTGAATTCTTTTCTTTCAACTGATCCTAGTTCACAAGAAAGAATGCTAATGGTTTTCAAAACTCTCCATAGTTTTTCATTTATGGCCTTGCCAAACCTCAGAAAACTTCATCCAATCTCGTTTTACTGACTTGAAAATGATCAAAATTGAGTAAAGATAATTTGAATAGGAAATTTACAAACTCCTGACAATAAAAAATTCACTACATCTTTTTATTTTTTATTTCTAAAGAAAGTACAATATAGAGTTCTTTTTTTATGCTTTGTTCTTTGCGGAAACAACATTTCTTATTGATGCAAAAGTTATTGAAGACATTATGGATTCCAACATTTTTAAAACTAGCTTCTCACAATCATACTTAGAAAATCATAGCATTGTATCAGATATTGTATTTTCAGAATGTAAGTCTTTCAAGAACTCATCTCTTGCTGTGCCAGACATTTTACCAATTGCATAACTATTCCGGCCTTACATTGGTATGAAGATGAATGGAGAGAAACATTGAGCAGGAAAATGTGCTACCAAGGAAAGTGTCATCACTTGAGGCAAGGCATGCAACATTACATATAACAGATGCATAAAAAGACAAAAAATTGTTTTTTATACATCTGATATACATAATGGTTATATATTGATAAATTTGAAAAAAAAATGATTTTATACACTCTGCAACACTTAAAAAACCAGCTGAAAATGTTTTGTGATTACTTTGTTATACTCTTCTAATATCCTCTCTCTCTCTGGCATAAAAATAGAGATTGTGGACAAGGCTGGGAAAGCCAAATGACATACAGTTTTATTTTCAAAGGCCTAGAAAATGTAAAATAAATAATCCAAAATTGCAACCAAACTACAATTTTAGAACAAGATCACTTAACAAATTTCATTAATCTATTTGGACGCATTTTTCTTTTACAGACTTACGTGTATACAAATATACTGACTGCCAGATGGTCATGTCATTAAATGGTTTGATTCAAAGTTTTGATATGAATCAATACTATAGATAATAAAACTGTTATCAAATCTGATGTAGGGCTTTGTGTTTTAAAGTTGTCTTGTTCACTTGTACTTGGACAGGAAAAACAACAACCCTTCATTAAAAGGATTTTTGTTCAAAATCCGGTAGAAATCTGCACACTTAGTATGAAGAAATTTCTAACAATGTGTTATTTGGAAGTTTGAATCATAGAGATTGGGCAATAATACCAACTTGAATGTTTCGGTGAGTACAAGTCTTTCTTTTTTAAAAAAAAACCTTGCATTCAAAAAAGTAAAAATTGTATTTTATTGGCATTAATTTCATTCTGACATATTTTGTAAATAACAACAAATGACTTAATATAACTTTTGGAGCATCATAAAACATTCCACATCATTTTTATCTTTGAAAGCTAGAATTATTCAGCGTATCCAATTATTGAATTTCAATTTTTTTTTGTCTTACTGTTTAAAAGGCTATAATTTTTGCACAAATATTAATTGAAATAAAAATTCTTAAATAATTTCTTAATGGAGAGTCACTAAATTATGTTGAAATATAACTAACAAATGCTCTACAAGCAAATAAAAATGTATAAAAAATGAAGTGAAGTTATGCTGTTAAAAACATAATATGAATGCATAAAATTATTTATAAAAAGGAAAGATTTTCCCATTATTTAAACAAGCAAAAGGAGATAAAAGAAAGGTCAAATAAATGTAAAGATTATCTCCCTCCCCTATTCTATGTCTCTAAAACTGAGATAAAACCCTTTCCACAGACTTTTGGACACATTAACATGAATAAATATTGAAAGATCTGAAATAAAGAAAATAAGCCTGTAATTGGAGAGATTTAGCATGGTGACATGTTTTTTTTCCCTACATGACTATAAAATACTTTTAAGGTTTTTTTTATATTAGGACCATAAAAAATAAGCAGTTTTTAAGCATACATATATTTTCTACAACCTTAAAAAAGATTCATAAAGTAAGTTTACTTGAAGGAAATATAAGTCTTAAATGTACAATAAGAAACTGCAAAACAAATAAATAGTATAAAATAAAGAAAAAAAGTAAATTGGTAACAACTTTACCTTTGTTTTTCATTCTTTTCCCACAATAGCAAATCCAAATACAGATAGAATTTATTATTCAGATCTTCAAATAGAGGTATTTCAAGATTCTAAAATATAAATGACAGAAACATTTGAACAAGAACACATTTTGTAATAAAGAAAAAATATTTACATTATTAAAGTGGCAAAAAGGAATTTCAAAAGACATTAAAGACCAAAAAGCATTTCCATTAAGTAAATATAAGTACGGGCACATTTAAACAAATCCATATTATAACAATTTCTATAGAAATAAGAAAGAATGAAAATATTGTTACTTTATGCACTGAATCCTTTTTTCTCTTCCCTTTTATCTAAAAGTATTCAGTTTTTATCCCATTCGACATTCAGAATCTCAAAAAATTTATACTTTCACAAAAATGTAACGGTAAATAAATCTACAAAAAAAATTATATTACTGCAGATGCATGTTACCTATAATGGATACTAAAAATTAAATTATCATCTAACAAATAAACAAAAAAAATTATTTGCTCAGAAGGAAAAAAATCCTTAAACAAGGTAACATTAGAGGAAAAAGCTCATTTTAAGCAAGATTTAAAGAGAACTGTCCCAATTGCCTCCCTTTTAAATTTTTCATGTTATTTTAATATTTGGTATCAAGGCAAAAATTTGTAGCTGTTAATTCTTAAACAACATGATAATAATTATATTATTTCAATACACATTAATTCAAATCTGTTCGTGATTAAAATAAGTTAAATTTATGTCTTCTCTAAGTAATTTATATAAATAAAATATTCAAATACTTTTTCACAAGGAAGATTAGAGTATCAATAAAAATGAAACATTAAATTGGAAATAATATAAAGCATTATCAGTGACTAACTCTTTACAAAAAATCATTGTTACTATCAATAAAGAATACTTTAGATAACAGGGAACTTTTATCTAAAATATCCAAAGGCATGTAAATTGTTTAAAATACAGATGATTCCAGAAGGTAGTCACATTACGTATGATCAATGGTTCTCAATCCACAGAACAGAGTATTTGAGGGAAGGGAAGGGGTAATTGCATTAAATGAGCATTAGTTGGAAAACTGAAATGAGCATAAGCTGGAATCCTTTTATATAGTTTGCCTTGATATTCCAGTTTAGATACATAGTTTCTTTTATTTAAGAACTTTTATCTAAGAACTAAGACAACATCAATGATCATAAAAGTTATTGTATTAGATAGCATTTCAAAACCAGAAAGACGTCAGTTTTTAGATATTTCAAAAGACTAATTAAATAAAGGTGTTTAAAATAACAATTAGTGCAATTTTCTTCTAAAAAGAACTAATGATTGAAAGTTTCTTCTAACAGAGTTATGATTAGAATTTGATTTATGCTTTGAATGAATAAAGATGAAAACATATATCAAAATTTATAAGAAGGAAATAGATTCAATCTACATATTAATATTTATCAATAATATACTTTAATATGGCAATTAAATAATAACCCATCATTTATTACAGTTTTTAGGATATTCATAATTAATTAAAAGATTACAAATATTATTCAATAAGGTGAATATAAAATGCTTCGTTTTTTTTTAAATTATAAACAACCCATTCAGAATGCAGATTACTAAACAGAAATTGAACCAGAGACATTTATTTTTTATACTTTTTTATGTGACACAAGAATTTTAAAAGTTTAAGAGTCCACGCTTTATACAGTTTAGAATTTCATGGGAAAACTTCTACATTGTAATAATAATTAACTCTCAATAACTTCAACACTCAATAATAATTCAAATCATTGCTAGTGTCAAAAAATTAAGAACTAGAACCAAATGTTTCTTTCCTTTGATATTTGTATCGATTTTTACAAAAAAATCAATGCAATAGTCATTATTCAAAGGTCAAAAGTAGCAATTAAAAACACTGTAAAATCGTGTATGTTATTAGTTGCAGCATAGATGTGTTAATACTATTCACAATTTTATGATTGCAAAATGAATACACAGGCATTCATAAACTACACAAATACAATTTTCTAGACATTATTTTAAAGGTTGTCTTGAGCATTGTAACTTCTCATTTGTAGAAGTTCCAGTCAAACTAATGAAATTGGCTTCCATAAAAATTGACATTATCTTACAGATGCAGGAGCTGTTGAAGTACATAGAAGATTTATCTGATTTTATCTATATTCATGAAGAAATTGAAGTTGCCAAAAATTTTAGATTACAGTGTATAAAAAAGAGTTATAAAATGCAATGAAGATTTTATAGTAAGTGTTGAAGAAGAAAATGAGAAGATTATTTTTTCAAAATTCTCATAAGAGACACCAACATCATTTTGTGCAATATGAAATGCAATTTCAAGAAAATGAAGGTTTGCAATTTTAAAGAAAAAATAAATTTTTTATGAAAACAAGTTTTTTTATAGTAAACCTGATGAAAGCAGAAATAGATTTTTAATAATTTAGGACATATATTGAAAAGAACACAAGTTTTAATCAATTAACATCACTTTTATAGCTAATTTTCAAACTTCTATTTAACAAATATTCTTTCAAACAATGTTTTAATAACATTCTTTAGATAGAGATTCTACTGTGCATATATTTCTATATTATTTTCAAAGTATTACACAGAAACTTGATTTTTCTGAAATCATAGATCCCTCTTTCTCCTGAAGTAATGATCAATCAAGTTAAAGCAAAAACCACATTATGTTCAATGGTTTATCTAATTAAAGAATAGCAGTTTACATTCCATTAGAATAACAAACATTATAATCTTAGTTGCTAGTATTAAATGAAACAATGCAATATAAAGTATGATCGCAATTTAAATTCCAAATTCAAAAGAGCATAACAGAAATAATTTTTTTAAAGTTTTTGTTAAAAAAAGTATATATATATATATATATATATATATATTTGTTTCAGAAATAATTTTCTATACAATTCTATTTTTATAAATCCTGTAATAGCAAATGCCTTTATAGTGCTGTCATGTTATAAATAATATCTTGTGTATTGAACAATTAAATCTACTAATATTTGTACATTTTAACTATCAATCATCAGTTAATTATTAGAAGGAATAACTAGTTAAAAGTATGGAATTATTAATTATTATATGCTGTAACTAACTTGATAAAATATTTCATGAAATGAATATTGTATAGGAAAAATGAATTAATACATTTTACAACTATATATATATATATATATATATATATATATATATAAAAACTGGGAAAATAATAATTAAAACTACCAGAACTTTAGCAAAACCAACTACATGCAACAGCTATTGTATTTTCTACAATAATAATAATAATCACACACTTACACATACACATAAAATCTAATGGAAACATCCAATTCCGGCCTTGCAGTTCAAGATGTAATAATCCTTTTTTATGCTGTTTTAAAAAGGAATAATTGAATATTTATAATTTGCAAATCCAATCCTAAGATTTACCTGCCATTATCTCTCTATTGGTATGGATGGAAGCATTGATAGCTTTGTTAAAATAATAACCATCACAAAAATAACAGGCAAGCCAATACTGAATAAGAAATATTTAAATATGTTTAACACATTCGCTGCCACCAAAATTTATATATCCATCCTCAGAAACCGAATTAAAAAAAAGTGTTTTAATGATTAAAAACGTTTCTAATATTTTAATAGTAAAGCCAGAAAAAAAGAAAAACCTTTTATTTTCGTGTTTAGTAAAAATAATGCTTCACTAACATGCCACAAAAACCTCATCGTTCAACCTCCAAATCCGAACTAAAACTAAAGCAGTTTACTTATCATACTCGATTGTCGCCCCAGAGCGTCACCGGCATGGGAGGTAGCGCCATGCTGACGCGCCAGCGGCAGTGAATGTGTTAATAGGTTTTGGAAATAAAAAAAAATATGGCATTTACTTTAATCATAGAACAGTGTATAACAATACATAATTTCTTGATTATTACAGACATGAATAGTCTTGCAGGTAGAAAAATGTTTTAAATGTTTAGAAAAATAATTTTTTAAATCAACAAATAAAGTATTGAGGAAATTATGATTCAAATTGATAGAATGTATTGCATTTTACATTTAATTTATAATAGAATACATACTTCAGTTTACATTTGGTTACACTTAATCAAATATTCTTGATATACTAACATTTTAAACAAGAAATTTCAAAATTCTGCAAATAAAGTGTGTTACAAAGCTATTAATATATATTAGGCTAATCAATAGTTATCTCAATGATAAGTGGCAACTTATTAACCTCAAGAATAGCTTTGAAATCAAAAAATCTTCCTTATGGCTACTACTGAAATGGTCAAAAATAGTCATAGTCAAAAGTTTTATAATGCAGTTAATACTGGTCACAGAAGAGTGAAACATTTTTTATTTAAATTATAGTATCTACAGAAATTATGAGTCAGAGTTGAGGAATTACAAAAATAATTTAGACAATTTTTTTCTAGCCATATATTTATTCCTTCAAATAGCATAATTCTTTACATTAATTATAACATCTTTCCAACTGGAAGTATATGTACATTTGTAGAGGTGTAAAAAGAAGTTATTGAAACATCATTTGAAAAGATAACTTTTATAAATTGGTACAAAGACATTTCCTATAAGTTTGAGGTTCAACATAAAATATTTTTAAATTATATTTTTAATAATATATGAAAAGTCATTTACTATTAAATTCTAGTTATTTTCAAATTTAATATTTTGCTATTAGAAATTTTTTTAATAATATTTATTATTAAGTTTTAAAATGGAATTAAATTTTTTTGACAAATCAGCAATTGTAAAGATATTTATAAAATTGTCACTAAAAACAAGCAAGTTTACAAATTTAAAAGTATTTTTTTTTTAATTTTTTAGTTTTTAATATGTTAATTTCAAAATTTTTACTTTTACTTCTAAGGTTTTATGAATATTCTTATATTTGTATTTTTCTGGGGAAAAAGTAAAACATTAAATGCATATTTTAATAATTTAAATACAGTTAGAATTGCAAGAATGTTAGTTGACGGATCTATCAGTAACCAACTAGTTATAATTAATATAATGTAAATATTATCTTAATTCATTATAATAAATTTAAATTATATAAATTCTATTATTCAATTATTAAATTCTATTATTCAAAGTATACCAATTCTATTAATTTAATTAATCATTAAACTAATAACATTTTTTGAAGATGATGTGCCAACAGCACTCCGTCCCATAGTCTAAAAGACTTAGCATAGTAATAGCCTTAGTCAGAAACCAATTGGGTGAAAAGAAAAAAAAAATCTGTTTTATGATAAACCAGTTTAAAATTTTACCTTTCCAAATGTAAAGCAAAATAATAAAAGTAGGTAAAAATGATTTAAAGTATGCTCAATTTTTTAACAAAATATAAGCAACAACATAAAGGTGTACATCCTTTCTAATTAATAGGCCTCCCAATTCATCTTTTGTGCTCTCAAAAAGAAATACAATATAACACAGTTATATCAATAAAATTGAAATAATCTTAAGAATTGCAATATTTCTTAACATTTTTAATAACTTTATAAAAATCGGATTAAGATATAAATAAAATTTTCATGTACTCTTAATGACATAAAAAAATTGCATTTACTTCTGTGAAATCTTTACACAATTCCATAACTACAAACATGAAAAACCTTTTTTGTAAAACATACTTTAAAATGTTAATTAAAAATTAAATATAATACAATGAAATAAAGTAAAAAAAAGATGTATAAAAATGCAATTATTGGTAAAACCTTTTTTCAATTTTTTTTAATGTTGTATTATAAGATTCCTCCCACCTTAATGATATACATAGTAGAAGTGATTGGGGGAAAATATAAACATTTTCATTCATCTTTAAAGAAAATTTTAAAAGTTTCTTATTCCTAAAGAAGCAAATACATGCCAAATTTAACACTCTTAAATCCAATGGTCTGACTTATAAAGTATTTTAAACTATATTTTTTCACACAATGCTTAAATAATATAGAAAAACAATAAACATTATTACAATAAAATAGTATTAAAAAAACTAATAAATATCACATTCATTTTTTTTTCCATATATATTTAATCTATATAAATGAAAATGAATCCCCAAATACCTTGCTAAGTGCAAAACTAGAAAATGGTTAGACTGATTCTGTTAATTAAAAAAAATAATTAAGACATGAGGAAGGTTTTTATGGAGAGAAACAATGAAAAAAACTGAGAGGAAAATACTTAAAATGATACTTTTTTTTTTTTACTTTCCCCAGAAAATCTTTATTTCCTTCCTCCCCAAATGAGTAAGATGGCTGGAAATAATAAATTTGGGTTTGTCAAGATAGAAATACAGGAAATCAGTTGGTTTTCATATATATATTTTTAGAAAACAGGAAGTTTAAAAAAAGAAAGAAAGAAAATAATTGATTTTATGCACCTACTACTGATTTAATACTTATTTTTCCTAACTGATATGAATATCATTTTGTTAATCTTTATTTGATGGTGTTTCATTTTTTCATGTATCTATTGATTGTGCTCTGACATGAAATTGTTTTTTTTTCTCTGATAAAAGTTCTTTTTTATATACAAATGCTGCATGAAGGGCTGTTAATGTGTTTATTTTATTCTTGACAGGATTTATCTATTAAACATATTCTTTTCATTTTCTTAGTATTTGATGCATTTTAAACTAAATATTGATTAATTTTTTTGTATTCATTCTGAAGTACTTTTGAATTGAAATAAAACAGAATAAAGGAAATTAAAAATTTCTTTACCAATTTTCATTATCCTAACTGCTTTAGAAAAATCACACATTTGCTCAAAAATTTGAACACTATCCTTCTAGATGTCAAACATTTGACATCAATACAAATATAAGAAAGGAGTGTTAAGATTATCTTCAATGTGCCTTCAAGCTGATTATGCTATATGGATATTTAATCTATGCCTTCCCAAAGTAAAGTTTGAGCAGGGAAGGGGGAAAAAAAGAATAAGAAAGGAAAAACAGGGTTTGTAGAAAAAGAAGTAAAAAGGGAAAGAAAAAAAAGGGTTTGCAGACAGGAAAGAAAAAAAAAACAAAAGAAGGGTTTTGACTGATTCTAAATGAAATTGCAGGTGAATTAAAAATATATAAATTAGTTGATTGTGTAATTAACCAAGATGATGTTGTCAATTATCAACCAGAGTTTTTAAACTCACTGGATTTCCCAGGATAGCCTCCTCATAATCTTCCATTAAAAGTTGGATTGGTGGTCATAATGCCACGAAAGATCAACTCCCCACATCTTTGTAATGGCACATGGCTAGCAGTAAAAACATTATTGAACAATGTGATAGAAGCAATCATTCTAAAGGGCAAATATAAGGGGAAAGATGTGTTGATACCTCACAATCCAATGGTTCAAACTGATGTCCCAATTGAATTTAAACGACTGCAATTTCCAGTGTGGCTTGACTTTGCTATGACCATAAATAAATCCCAGGGTCAATCATTGAGTTTTGGCATCTTGAAACCCATGCTTCTCTCATGGACAGTTGTATGTTGCCTACTCTCGTGTAGGAAAAGCGTCAGCTTTATTAGTTTATGTGCCAAGTAATCAAACCAAAAATATTGTGTACCATAAATCATTACAATGAAAAATATAATCACATTATTACTTAAGTCTTTCAATGTATGAAATGGGAAACTTATTTTTGTACGTAATCACTGTTTAGTATTAAGGTATAATTCAATAAATGAAGTAATTACAGTGAAACACATTTATTTTCTTCTTCTATTAGACCAGGGATGCACAACCTTTTCAAGATGAGGAGCCAAAATATGAAAAAGGATAATGTCGAGGGCCAAAGTAGCATGTGAATGTTAAAACAATTTATAAACTTTAAAACACTTTTTTTGTGGAAAATTATTATTATTACAATTATTATTTTACTTATGCACACATTTTGCAATAAATAAATGAATAAAACACCACCAGTATAGATATGATTGAAATAATTTAAATACACAATCCCCCCTCTCTGATTAAAATGAAACCTGCTATGTATAATTCAATGTATCATGTCAGAACATAATTTCTTGAACGGCCACACGCCATGTGCTCGTGGAAGCAAAATTATATTTTTATTCATTTTGATTGTTTTATTGAATGAGTCACTTTAGTATTGCAAACAATCCAAAAAATTTTGTATCACAATAATTGTTTTAAAAAAATATCCCATTTCCTAGTTTTTAAATTTTATATAATCATGTGCTCAAAATGACAATTTTCTAGTTTTTATTTGCTTTAATTGCTAAGTTTATTTAGTCATTAACTTATTTTTTTTTGAATCAGAAAATTCGTAATTGTGATGGTAACGGGTTATTAAAAGCCGATTTTTTGACGTGCTTGTGTAGATAGTAAAATTTCCATTTGTCGCCTACGTGTTTTTTTTAAATTTTATTTTTCACCTACGGATTTTTGTCTACCTCATTCACAAAATAACATGTTTTGATATGATAAAAAAGATTACTACTAAAATAGTGGCAAACTTGAAATAGAATAACAGAGGAAAATTTGGTAACTATACAGAAACCGCAATCTCAATTTTGAGGGGAAAAAATTAATAATCAAAATTAGTAAAAGTTAATGAGGTGGCTGGGACTGAATATTTGAAATTATTGATTTTTTATGTTGAGCTTAAGATTGGTTGTGGCAATGCGTATAACAGAAGAAAGGTTCTCTGCTATTCTATTTCTCATTTTTGATTTATTTAAATTCATTAGTGAGAAAGTTTCCTCAAAAATACAAGTGCTTCTAAAGAAAGTTGCAGCTGCAGCTGCATTTTGCTTTAAGAGCAAAAATTCTTCAGCTAAGTCTTTATAAAATTCTAATATCTGTTTTTCTTTGAATTGATTTTTGAAAAAAATTTGAATTGTGTAAAACAATTAAGGCTAACTGTGTACTCTCATCTACTAGATTTGCAGCAACAAAAAATGAAGAACAAAATACGCCTTTTTTTTTGGGGGGGGGCACTTTTCAAAATCTGAAAAATGATCATCAAATGCATTACACAAGACTTGAATTTTATCCTTACAACACATTTTCATGTGTGGAATTTTTTCACATCCGTGAACTTCTTCTATACGAAAACTCGTACTGTCAGGTAGCCATGAAGGGAACAAAGTGAAAAACCGCATAATAAAAAGTAAATAAATTTAATGAACAATTGTAAATTATTTATTCTAATGTAGAATCATTTTCGTATAAGATTATTCCTTCATTTTATTTGAAAAAGTCTCATTACATTTAAAATTAGTCTTATTTTATAAACAATGTTCGTGGGCCAACTTTAAAGGCTACGCAGGCCAAAATTGGCCCGCGGGTTATAGGTTGTGAATCCCTGTGTTACTATGAAAGGTCAATATTTTTAGATAGTAAGAAGTCTGTCAAGGCATCCAGTTTCAAATAAATGTAATTAAAAAATCTAGTAGTATTTTCATAATTGTTAGTTGCCTGCAAATGCCAATCAACATTTTAATCATATCTGTGAAACATAACAAAGTAAGGATTGAAAGTTTTTAAATATCCCTGAATAGTTTTCGATAATTTCACCAATTAAAATTAAAAATAACTATTTAAAACAGTCTATATATGAAACACACAAAGAGAATTACGTTATGATATGCTTTTACAAGGATCTTGGAAGTATAGTGTCTTCATAAACTATATAGATTATTTTTAGGTACTCTTTTTGATTCTTAATATAACAGAATATTAAAATTTTTCATATTCCAAATTCAGATTTTTTTTAAATGATAAATTTTTGTACTTTTATGCATGTTTTCGCTATATTTATTATATATTTAAGTATTAGATATAGTTAAAGAAATAAAGTTTGATTCCAAAGTAATCAAAATAATCAATCAGCAGAGAAGTGGAATATATTTTTCAAGAATCATTTGTTATATATTATTAATATCCAACAAAATGTAGATTGTTAGGCTAAAAAAATTTAACTTATCGTTAAGAATTTATATATAACACTTTTTCTTAAATATTATATCAAGAAAATGTTGTCCCTCTAGTATGTTAATTATTTTTAAATTGCAATCTTTGTGAATTATCCTTTCAAAAATTTAGATAAAAATATTTCTTTTTTCTTTTTTTTTAAATAGGCCCCAGCTCTTTTTCTTAAAAAATAATTGTGAAAATTATGAGATTTATAGACATACCAACACAAATGAAACCATACAAATAAGTGATTAATTCACAAAGAAATATCTGATATTCTCCAAACACTTTAATACTGGTGCATATCTTCAACTGTCATACCATGTACTTCACAACACATAGTATCAATTAAATAATCCAGAAAAAAAATGTAAATCCTGTGATAGGACAAATTTTATTAATCTCTCTCATTAACTGCTTTTTTTGTAACTTTTTGAAAGTGTGAAGTGTTTGTTTATATTATGTAAACTACATAAAAATTTATATGATACAAGATTATTTATCTCAATTGTCAAACCCAAATAAGTACTGAATAACAGAAAATATTATGGTATAAACAGAAAAATAAATACACAAAAGAACATAACTTAAAAATTAATATCTTTAAATTGTAAACAAAAAATTATAATCCTGCTTTCTTAATATTTTTGTAGATACATTAGCTAAAACAAATTTCAAATCAAAATGAAAGAAGAATTGAAAATTTAGTTGGGCGTATCATAAAGTGATAGTGTTTTAAAACATGATTGTTGTGTTTGTGTTGTTTTTAAAAATTTACATTTAATTATACAGAAGGAATGCAGAAGCACACAAAAGAGTTAAATAGACTAAGAATGTATATAAATATATAAACTATAGCAATAAAAAAATAAAACATTTTATATTTTTGAAAATGTAATAAAATTAGGGGGAAATTATACAATTGGTATCTTTAAAAACATATTTTTTCTTGAAGTGACATAGAATGGATTTTTTTTTTTTATATAGAATGGATTTTTTTTTAAAATGAGAAATGTGTCAAAATTTTATTTAACTCTTTGTTTAAAAATCAAATAAAAATATTTTTAAAAAAACATTTCTTAGTGAACATTATCTACAAGAAATAATTATTCACCAAATATTGTTAATAATTACTAAAATATCTTTAGATAAAACAATTAGAAATGTACAGCATTTTGTAATAGCCATACACGACATCATGTAAATTTCATTTCATAAACATTTACATTGTCACATTTTCAGTCAATCAATAATATATTAAGAGAAATTTCATAGAAGCTTACATGCATATATGGTACTTTTATAAGCACATTTTTATGCAAAGTAATTAATTATATTAAATAAGAACTCACAAGTTCCAGTTTGACCCATCACCAAAGTTGAACAAAGAAAAAGTATAACATCTCATATAACTGGAATATGTCTTACCTAAAATACAATATATAATTAAATATCATCAGCATGTAATAATACATTACATTAAAAAAATTTACATCAAAGTTGGATTAAAAAACTTTGAAGATTAAGATCAAAACATAAAAAGATTCAGTACCAATTATATTAAAACTTAGGGAAAAACCTCAGTATCTATAATTTTTAGATACTTTCACATAACTTGGTTCACATTTGTCAAGATACCATTTATTAATACATTTTTCCATCCATTTTTTTAATAGGATTAGTGTTTCAATTTTGTAAATGTGAAATTTTTTTATGACAATTCATTATTTTGTTGCTTTTAGAAATTAATTATCAGCTAAATTATTGTTTTGGTGAAACACTGATTCATTACAAATAGTGCTACTAGCAGTAGAATAGATATAAAAAAAATAATTTTTTAAAAAAGTTGTATTTTAGTATACTACCATGTTTCAAAAATTATTTTTACAAGTAATTTAATTTTCAATTTAAGCAGAGAATTCTTTATTTAAGTTTTGAATTATATCAAAAACACTTAAGATAACTTCAAATGAAATTAAAATTTTCCCCAAAAAGTAATTACATTGTTACTACTATTAAAATTTCAAAAGTTTACTGAATATCGAAATACCATAAAATTTCTAAATACATTAATATATAATATAAAATAATAATTACTGTTTGAGCAACTATTTCTTTTCAGTATTGGGCAAAAAATTGGTTTGAAAAGTTTCATAATATATTAGAATAAGTTATACAGTATACTCTACGATGAATTAAAAAAAAAACTTATAAAATTCTGACTCTTATATTTGTCATTTCTAATGAAATATAAGAATTTCTTTCTCTTACACATTACAAAATATATTTTAAAAAGTGGATATGCTCACAAAAAATTTTGTTACAGATCACAAATCAACATAACTTTGCAACTCTTTAATAAAAATAGACTAATAAATAGCAATTATTTCTTATTTAGAAACAGAAGCCATTGGGTTTTATTTCACAAGTACACCAATAATTCTTCCCAATTTTTTTTGTTGTTGTTATTTATATTCTATTTACCAACAATCATTACTCAAATATGGGGATTAGTACCAGGTACTAATAATAAAATTTTATCATTAATAAAGACTTGTTTCCTGGTCTATAAGCTTTTCATCTATAAACTGACACACTTTCATACATACACTTTTCATTCATTTGCCATAACTGACTTTGAATATGAAGATTCCATAAATAATAAAGAAAATGTATACAATTTGGATTTTACATAACATAAAATTTTGAATGAATTTCTCATTTTACTTATTATGATTAGAAATAGCAAAAAGATGAGACAAAATTCAGTGTTTGTGAAATGCTTCTCTTTCAATCAGATACTTCTTTAATTAACCAATTTCACTATCAAAAGCTATTCTAATGAAAATATTTGTATTTTTTCAACCTTTAAAAATAAAATGCATAACTAAAGAGGAAGAAAGAACATGTAGATAATAAAAATTTTAAAATTTCAATGCAATGAAAATATAATTCAAATATAAATAGTTTATTATAACATGAAAATGTTTATAAATATAAATCTTTAATAAGTTAGAAAATTCATACAAAACAATTCATATATGAAAAAACAGCACCTATGTATAGTAATGAATAATTAGTAGGATTAATAAATTATATCTTATGTCACTTTTTTTTAAATATTCTACATAAATCATAAAAAGGAATTTTACAATATTTTGATTCTGTACAATATGTTCAGAAGAAGTGTAAAATAAACTCTTCAACTAGTTTTAATCACAATGAAAGAATAGATTTGTATCATTCTATGAAATTTCAATACATTTCCTCAAAACAGATGACATAAAATTTTAGGAAGAGGATTTGAATTTTGTTTTTTATGAAACTAATAAGGAAACTTATATGTAAAAACACTGTAAATTTTTTAAAAGAATATTTACATACAACAGGTTTACACCTTGCTTGAACCATTCACTAAAAATCACATTCTGATGTTTTTGGAATCCTATGCTATGTGATTTCAGGTCACTTGCCCTATATTTCTTCATTTCTCCTAGTAATAAGAAATTAAAAATGCACTCATTAGTAAAATTAAAATACTTTAGTTTGAGCTGTAAACATTAATTTTACATTAATCACCAAATTCAAGAATTGGAATTTTATGGTAGCAATGAGAGATGGAAAAATATGATTCTAAGTTGTTTGAAAATCATATGTGTTTACCTTTTTCCCTTCTATAGCCAAGATGAATTTCATAAAAAGTGGTTGATATAATGTTAATAGGATTAAAATAACTGCAGAAGACAGCAAAAATTAATGATTAATTTAGTTATCAATAAACTTTAACTGTGTCTTATCAGGAAAAAATAACATATTTTTAGAATATTTTAAATTATACTTCAACAATAATGATAAAGCATTCGGACAGGTTAGCAGTATTTAATGAGCCAAAATTATTTGCAAATGAAAACTGGTCACATTTTTGAAGTTGAGAGGCCTCGTTTCAAATCTAGATCTTAGAATAATTCCTTCATTCTTCTAGAATAGTTTTTATTCACCTTGACTTCAAATTTTCAGCCATTTTAATTAATAATCAAAATTACTTATCATAAATTCATTTTTCAAAATTATATAACTCCTTAAAAAGAATTTTGTATATATTTCATGAAGAAAAACATGTAAACAATCCAAACTTAAAGAGCAAGTACCAAACCCCAATTAATAAATTTGCCTGATTTCAAATTCACATTATTTTACATTACAAATAAATAAATAAAATAACTATTTCACTATATTTCAAACTAAGACTAATAATACAATACTTAGCACATTTCTTTTTCCAATTGCTTTTCCATTTTATATTAAGATTTTAAAAATGTAATAAATATTAGTAATCTGAAAATACTATCAAAATACTTCATTTTTAAAAGTTGAATTAAAAATTTTAAATGGCAATTCAAAATATACTTTCAAGAACACCTTGAATCCAGGCAGGCAATAGCTCTTTGCTTCTCAATCAAAGCTTTTAACAATTGTTGACAGAAATACTGGGAAATAAAAGTAAATAACAAAATTAAATGCAGATTCAAAAATTTATAAATTATTATGAAATGCTTTTAATGTCCAATTTTAAACATTTTATATTTCTGCATATATGTTACTGCTTTTTTGAAGTAAAACATTAAATAACTCTCTCTAAATGTGTCTAAAGAAATTTCCCTCATCATAGAAAATATACACTTTATTATTTTAAAATGAAAAGTAGTAATAAAAAACTTCATTAGAAATATTTTATAATAAATCAGGTTGCACATTTTATACTTAAAAGCTAAGCATATAATGCTGCACTGATACATTGGAAAAAATGTTAATAAAGTATTTAGAAATTTTACTTTAAAAATTCATCTTATTTTGAAGGTAAAAATTCGGCAGAAAATGAAATTTCAAATTAATAAAGAAAAACAAATTTTTTAAAAAAATAAATCAGAAATTAAAGGAAATTCGGAATATATTATTTTCCCGTGCAGATTTATTTACTTCTCAAATCATTTGTTAAGTATTTAAATGTTGTAAATGAAAATCAAAACTTCTGCAATCCAGACACTTGATGAATTATATAATAAAATTAAATAACTAAAATAAGGATACATTGGAATAAAATATTACCTATGTTTAAGGAATTCATAAAATTCTATTTTCACGAACCAAATTCTAATAATATTCCATAAGTCCATTACAGAAAATTTTCTTAAGAAATATGAAAAAAAGAAACTCTTTATTATTTTTGTTCTAGTATAAAGTGTTGTAAATAAAGTGAAAATATTATTGAATATTTGAATCAACAGAATTAAAAACAATTCATTCAAAACACCGCGTTTGAGTTCAGCTTCAGTTTTTTCACTGGCTTACGCAACAACGGGCTTTGCCAGTGGCACATTGAACAAATAGGTAATTTAAAATAAATTGTTCGTTTTGGAGAAAATTCATGAGTCAAACGAGTTTTCTAGTTGAATGATGAAATAAAACATAACTACATGTATTGGAGAACAATGATGATTAACGATGCTCAGAGTTTGTCCCTTCTTCGGCAAAGAATCCACAACGTCACACCGATGTCATATTGGGAAAGATTCCAGAATAACTTTGAAAAGGATTCGAAATGCATAATCCACGATTTTTTGAATAGTAAATATTTTTGCTATTGCTTATTAAAAATATTTGTTCCAAATAAAAAAAAATCAATCACAATTTTAATTCAAATTTATTAATTATTATTCGTAATGTAAATTATTAATTGTAATTAATACTTCATTTAACAATTTCAGTGAAATGATTCATTTATTTTATCTAAATGAGCTAAATTTTTGTATTTTAATTTCTCTAAACCACTTATTTAATTTATTTATTAAAATAAAATATTTTTGGAAACATTCAAATAATGCAAAAAGGTGATGTGTTACTCCAATGAAATAATAAACTTGCGACAAACTTGTATTTATTTTATTATATCTTTTCAATACTGTTTTCGATTTTTTTATTTCTTTATTTAACCTTAAGAAAGAAGATGCATTTTTAAACTAAGGTTCTTTCATATTTCCGTTATAGTGTTTTAGCATTTTATCTACATCACTAAGTTCCTGATAACATTTTAATTTTTGGCCAACTTTGTTTTTAAATATATTTTGCATTTAGCCTTTTTACACTCATGTTCATAAATTAAGGATAATTCAGTCACGTGCAAATCAAACTCTAAAATCTACATGTCATTCTTCCCAGACTTTATATGGAAAGTACAAGATACCCGTTTTTCCCAAAAGAACACCATTTAACGACACCGTTACGGTGGTGTCGTATTGCTAGTTTGGGGAGGAATTATTCTCGATTCCAGAACTGATCTGCATACTCAAATTGGAATCAGGATAGACCAAATATATCAGAACGTCATTCTGGAACATATATGTTTGTTTCGGAGTGCCATGGGAGTAGAATTCTTGTTTAGGGATGATAACGCCGGGCTTCACCATGCAAACATTGTAAACAAAAGCCTTTGATCGGAGAACATCATATGTATGGACTGGCCATCAATCTCACCAGACTTGAATCAAATAAAGCATGTGTGGGACATGCTTAGCCGACGAATTGAAGGCCGTCAACCATCTCTTACATGTCTACCAGAACTTCGGAGAGTATTGCTTGATGAGTGGTGTAATATTTTTCAAGATCAGATCGATAATTTGACACTCATTGTGTTCAGGCGTTGTATGAATTGTATTGTATCGCCTGGCAAACATACAATATATTAACCATTATACCATCCATGTAATATTAGTTTTTGTAAATAGGTTTTTTTTTCTTTCTTGTAATTTGCCCCAGGGAGCAAAAAATCGCCTTTTTTTTTTAATGATAAACATATAGCACTTTTTTTCTCTTTACTTTTTTTTTAAATAAATAGGCTTTACAAATAAGTTACATTTGTTTTTCTTCTGACTGTTTCTTTTCCTGAACTTGCATTAAGTGAGCTTAAGTGTGATTTTCGGCTGTGAATATTTTCTTTATTCTAATTGGATTTAAGGAAATATGATATAATTTTATCATTTTTTTAGTTTTACTGTGAATAATATCATAATTTTGGTATTTGAAATTCTGTTATATTGCATCACAGTTTCACAGCGTGACAATGTTAGTCCATTATAAGTTTGGCGCATCTTAGCCACACATGGCTTTGTACCTTCTAAAAACTAATCAGCCAAACAACCCACCTCTTGGATTAATTTGTTTACTAAAATTATATCATTGTTAATTTATTTTTTCTTAAACAGCCAAGAAAAATGAGTATAAAAATTTTCCTTTCTTCTGATTGGAGCTTTCACATATGTCTACAATTTTGATGACAAGACCGTTCTCTTAGCTTATCGTGATTTTTTGTTGTGATTTTATGTTCTTACTTACGAGCAAATATAAAAACAGACTCAATACTTCGAAAGATTCGATTCAATATTTGAGTAAAATCTACAATTCTCACATTAAAGATTATAAAAGTGTCGTACTCGCACGCACATGGCATACAGGCACAGAAACTTTATTTCATTAACAGATTTCCTTCAGAATTTGATAGAAATCTAAATTTTGGAGTTATAACCCTATATCAGATGAGAAAAATATTATTCTCAGCTTTTTGCGTTTTACGCTCAATCTATCCTGATTCAAAGTATAGGATATGATAAAGTCTTTTTCTCACGTAAGATTTTAAATTTGGCTGTTTTATTGTTACTAATGTAAGTCACGAGCTTTCAGATTTCTTGCTTTCTAAGTCTTGAGTATAAACATTCTTTCATAGTACCTAGAATGTTACATAGGACAATAGAATGAATGTACATGGAACAGAGGGGGAAATGGAGTGTGTATTCTGAAAATTATTTCACAACCACTGAATGAAAGCGAAATTTGGCATTTAATTACAATGCATACCGATAATCATTTATCGAGGCTGGTACGTTTTTGAGTTATAAAACTTTCATAAATATGCGAAATCACAGATAGAAAAATGGTCAATTTTTTTGATAGGTGTAGTTCGAAATTCTTTATCCCAGGTAGCACATCCTGTAGCATAATAGAGTACAATATTGTACGATATTAAACAATATTGCGAATATTGATCAATACTGTACAATATTTATGTGCTACTAGGAATGAATATATATACTAGCAGTCCAGACAGATTTCGTACTGTCCTTTCCCTTATTGGCCTTTCGTAGTCTAATGAAAGAAAAAAAAACCTCCAAAAAGCCAAAAAAAAGAAGAAGAAAACGTGTTTTGCAGTAATCATTTATTGAATTATTGAAGTCATTTAAATTCATATGGAACTTCAGCTGGTACCATTGGGATGCGAGGTATCAACACATCTTCTACCTTATATTTTCACTTCAGAATAGTTGCTTCAATTACATTGTTCAGTAATGTTTTTACTGCTAGCCGTGTGCCATTACAAAGACGCGGCGGGTTGATATTTCGCGACATTATAACCACCGATCCAACTTTGAAATGGAGTTTATGCAGCGGCAATCCTGGGAGATCCAGAGAGTTTAAAAATTCTGCTGGACAATTGACAACATTATCTTGGTTAGTTGCGCAATCAACAGTTTATATGTTCTTAATCCACCGACAATGTCATTTTGAATGACACACCAACCCCACTTTTGTTTTCTTTAGGCACCCCCTTTTTTTTCTTTCCTCTTTTAATTCTCTTTCTACAAATACTTTTTTCCTTTCGTATTCTTTTTTTTCTTCCCCGCCCAAACTTTACTTTGGATAGGTATAGATTAAATATCCATACAGCCTAATCAATTTAAAGGCGTATTAAAGATAATTTTAAAACTTCTTCTTGTATTTTGATGGACGCCGAATGTTTGTCAGCTAGAGGGACAGTGTTATAAATTTTTAAGCAAATGGATGAATTTTCTACCCCAATTGGAATAACGAAAATTGATAAAGAAATTTCCTTTATTCTGTTTTATTTTGACTCAAAAGCATTTCAGAATGAATCCGAAAAACCGATTAATTATTAAAGTTTAATTTAATATGCATTAAACACTAAGAAAATAAAAAGAATCGTACATAAAACCTTTCAAGAATACATAAAAAATCAATCCTTTCAAAAATGAAATAAACACCTTAACAGCTCTTCATGCCGCATTTATGTATAAAAAGAAAATTTATCTCTAAAAACAACAATAAATAGAAACATGAAAAAATGAAACGCCGTCAAATAAAATAAACAAAATGATATTCACATCCGTTTGGAAAAAGAAGTTTTAAATCAGTATAAGCTGCATAAAAGCAATTATTTTTTTCTACCTTTTTTAAACTTCCGGTTTTCTATATAATATATAAATGAAAACCAATTAATTTCGTGTATTTCTTTCTCAACAAACCCCAAATTTATTACTTCCTGCCATCTTACTCATTTGGTGAAGGGGGGAGAAAATGAAGATTTTTGGCGGGAAAGTAAGAAAAGTGTCATTTTAAATATTTTCCTCACAGTTTTTTTCTTTTTTTCCCTCTCCATAAGAACCTTCTTCGTATCTTAACGAAATTTTTTTTTTTAATGTCGAATCGGTCGAACCGTTCTCCAGTTTTGCGCTTAGCAACGCATTTGGTGATTCATTTTTATTTATATAGATTAGATTTTCAAGAATATTTTGTTAAATATGATTCATATGAGGATAAATGTAAACATTTTAAATTCGTATTTACTCAGCATTTATTGACTCAATTTACATAACACATCATTATTTATTTCATTAAAACATTGGTATAATTAAAAAAAAATTTTTTTTAACTTTAGGATAACACAAACTGAATTGATATTTTATTTAAATGGTGATGAAAAGGTCTAAAAATGTACGTTTTTACAGAATAGTAAGATTCATATTTTCATAAATGAGTCAATTTTAGTGATTCGTTGAAGTGCAACATTTCCTACTTAAAATATTAGTACCTCAAGAATATTTTATTAAATATTCCACATTTACACACTGAGCAGAGTATCAAAAATTTTATATTCTTAATTTATCAGAGCATTTATTGCCCCAAATTACATAAAATGTAGATATTTATTTCATTTAGACCATTTTAGTTGAACTAAACAGTATTTGTGTCTATTACTAAAGATTTACAATTTAGGCATTGTGCCCAGATTTGAATGCATACTTTGCATGAATTAAACAATTTTGCTTTCATGAAGTCGATTTATAGAATTAATAATATATATACTGTGAAATAGAAAACTTTATCTTGCGTTTACTTTTTTAGAAAATATATATATGTGGGAGTCTAAATAAATCTTCCAAAAATTAGACTCTTCAGATAGCGGGATTTTAGTGACGTGGTCTAGGGTTTTTTAATATTCATGGGTTAGTTTCTAAATCAAAATTAAAATAATTCAAACGGAGGATGAAGAGACTTCTTTAGAAAAAATAAAAGAATTCATTTAGAGTTAAAGGGGAATATTTACAGGGGAAGTATTTACAGAGAAATATTAAAAAGAATTAAAACATGGAGATATTTAATGATCAGAAAGTTAGATTATTTCCTCTAGGAGGACGTTAGAGGTAGGGAAACATTATGACTGAAAATATATATTACCGCGCATCCGCTGAGCTTTGCGGGAACCGCTGACGCGTGAAGACAGGCGTCTTCTCTCGACAAAAGTTAGTGGGCCTCTGATTCAAAGTTAATCGGGACAGACTTTCGAAAGACCGATAGGTGGCGTTGTTCTGGAATGCCACACTAATTAAATTATAGTCCTCTGGGAAATAATCTAACCTTTACAACTCTTGCTTTGGATTTCATATATCATCGGATGTTGATAAAACAAGATGAAGGCAGATGTTGGTCAATTGAAATGGTTCTGTTGGATATCCTACATATATTTATTTCATTTCAAAGAATCTCGTATTGAAAATTACATTTTTCTGGATTTAATTTGCAGCAAAAATTTTAAAATATTAAACAGAATCGTTTGAATCAATCTGTTGAAAACAGGATAGCTTAACATAAAAAACTGAAGCCCTATTCATTTACCAATTACTTATTATCACGACTTCAAACTACTTAAAAAACGATGTACCTAAAGATATAAGCGTACACAAAAAATACACACAATTAACCTTTTACAGCGTGTACCTAAAGTTAAAAAACATAGCAAATCAATTAATCGAAGTCCGCATCCGTTTAAATAAGTTGTCAAAACAATGATCACAATGCGCATGCATTAAACTTCACCGCCAGTAAAGACATCGAAAATGCAATTACATTCTACATCATTTGCGCAACTTTAGGTAGATTAGAAATTTTTAATTTCCTTTATTCTATTTTATTTCAAATCAAAAGTACTTCAGAATGAATCTGAAATGTCGATTAATTAACGATGTTTGATTTTAAAGGCAATAAGTGCAATGAAAATAAATAGAATCGTTTGAAATAATCGGTCGGAAACATGTTAAACCAAACCTCATCATTGTTAGAAAAAAAACCCCTAAAACCTAACTTATTTCGGAATGGGGGAAGGAAGTTATTTTGGCGGGAAAGTTAGTTTTTAATTAATAATTAAAGTTCTACATTTTGTAGTGAAATTCTCGAATCCACTTGAACACACCCAAACAATTTCATCAAAATTGCCCCCTTCATTTAGAAGGAGTTCAGTCACATACACAGGCACAGAAGAATTTTAGATTATAAATTGTGTGCTAAATTTCATTTATCCAAATCAATGCCTTTATATGTATGTGAAAGTATAGATCGAATATTGGTTAGTTCCTTATCGGATTTAATTTAAAATTTTACACAAACTTGTACTTTAGATACTGAATTTGTTTACCAAGTTTTATTCACCTAACTCTTTACGTTTTGCTATTATCATTCTCACTTTTTCTCGGTCAGATTATAATAGATTTATATTTATCCAAAACAGAAAAAAAGCTACTAATGGCCTCGTACCAAATTTCATCTAGCTTCTTGAAAGCAATAAGCAGCTTGCTGCCGGTTCAGATATGGAATAATTGCGATTATTTATAATGTAACTAAAACTAACGCATGATACATGTTCTGCTTCCCTCAGTTTGTTGAGAAGATCCGTTTTTCTGTTAACTCTTGCATTTCCCAAAACAAAAATTGTCGCTTTAATTCATCACGAAATGATTGCCAAGTCTGTTGCCAAACCTGAGGTTTATTGACTTGGAATTTATTCAACATCCATTAAGATAGTGGTATTATAATTCTATAAAATTACTAAAATAGGTTTCTTTTTTTTTTGTTTCGCCTGGAAGTGCCTTATCCAATTTTTATATAATGCCAATTAGAAATATAAGGAACAATAGAATTTAAGTCTTTCGATTCCTATCTTTTAAACATTTTACACCTTAAACTCTTAGGCCACTATAAGACCATTTTCTGCATCCCTAGTAGCACACAAACATTGTAAAATATTGATCAATATTCGAAATATTTCGTAATATTGTAAAATATTGTTTAATATATTATATCGCACAATATTATGCTAGAGGATGTGCTACTTGGGAAGGAGAAAAGTTTCAAAGAACTCGAAGACAGAACCTACTAATCACAAAATCGAGATTCAAATGGTATCGTTAAGGAAGTAAAAATTGATTAAGTTAAAAGCAAAGAACAGATTGACAATCAATAAAATGTAGATCTACATACTTGGTTGTTTTAGGATGGCAAAGAAAATCAGGTTAATATAGTTAGGGACAAGCTCAACTGATTAACTCTGATATCCCGGGTCCTTTCATAAAATTCTTCCTTTACTTCTGTTTGATAGGCAAGAGCCTTTCAGTGTTTTTGAAAGAAAAATAAGCGAAATAACAATTTAGGTTAATAAATTATAATTATTAAGGGTATTAATTCTCAATGAAAAATGGTTATGTATTATTTAAATTAGTATTCCATTTTAAAGTCTCACAATGATTATTTGGGATTGGACTCTTCATTTTCAACTGTGGTAAGATGATGATGATGCACTTCACTAGTGAGAATATATTTGTGTCTTGGCCTTCTATTTAATATATATCAGGGCTATTTAAGATATTAAATTCTCAAGAAGTCAGCTAAGATATGGAACCCTCCAATACTGAAACCAGGCGCTGTATCACCAAGCCACATTGCCTCTTACGTTTTCCAATTTCTAGAAGAGATATTTAAAAATAATCAGCTTCTTTTAAATTTACAAATGAAATTCTTTGAAATATTTTTAGTTATTTTCCATGATTTTAGAAATCTCCGAGATATTTTAGCGTGCTATCAAATGATTCTTCTTCATTCGAACCCGAATGTTGAATCTTGGATTTTTTTTCTACATCTAGATATCTTGTGCGTGATTATTTTTGAAGAATTTTTTGAAGGAAGTGAACTGTGAATAGCTTAATGCAAAGATAACGAATTAACCCTGTTTGCATTAACAGGGTTCGTTCTTTCAATTCACTGCAATCTTCCCCGTTTGTTTCTACTCATAATCCTCGTAATATGAGGGAATTTATGTTCCATTCAATGTTTAACTATTCAATGAACACTGCAAAAGGAGCTTCAGTTCTTGAATTGCTGATAATAATAAGGTAGGTTTATTTCAATATTTTACAAATGTATTCATTTTAATGTTGCTCCTTTTTTATTTTTTCAATTTATTTATATTGTATACGGAAACTTTATTTTGCGTATATGTTATTTGCTTTTGGGTTACCAAGAGCTTCCTTTGTATATAATTGTTTTATACTTTTTCTTTTTACAGTATTTTCTTTGTTAACGTTGTTTTCATTTTAATGTTCTTATATATGTTGAAATGTTTATTCCTTTTTCTTTTAACTGCATTTTCTTAGTTAACGTTTTCATTTTTATGTTCCTCTAATAACCGTTAATATGTTTATTCCTTTTTATACAGTATCTTCTTAGTTAATGTTGTTTTCATTTTATGTTCCTCTACTGTTCATTTGTTTGATAATTAGTATATTTGGAGACAAGGTGTTTTTTTGTGAATCTAAATTCGTATCCTTTTCCTAACTGGTTCTTTGAATTGTTTTATGAAAATTAAGCTGATTAACCTGCACTTCCGTGCTCGGTGGGGGTTGCCTTGCGGCAGCTCATCGTTATATCCGAATGGCTTCGGCCGGGACGGAGTATACCTATGCCATATTTCATATTTTGCTATATTTAAAAGTGAGCGTTTTCAAATGTATAAAATAACTCTGGAAACACTTGGAAAATTTTAGCTATATCGCCGATGCATTGCTAGAAAATTAAATAGACAAATCAGTAGTTGCCCAGAGGTCCAAGACCACGTTCTTTTTTAATATAATTTTTAAAGTAATTCAATTTGTTGTCATGATTTTAAAGAATCCTATAACCGATATATTCAAACTAAAATAGAATATTGCTTAAATGTCAACGTTATATTTCTAGGCTTTTGTATAACAAATACTCATTTTTAATTGGTAGACTAATTCAAAAGCATCTATAAACATGTAGTGGCATATTTAAAATGTGGTAAGATTTTTATAATTTTTTCGCATAGTTTACTTTCAAGGTTAAACTTGAAATTTTTATTTTTGAAAAAAAAAATGATGGTAAACTATAAAGTTTAGTATGTGTTTCTTTAAATATGTACTGCAAAATTAGTACTTATAAAATATTAGTTTAATACTACTTTATAGCAATTAATTGTTGGTCAATATAACCAGTAACTGCAAATAAGTAAGTTTATAGAGGTATAAACTATCAGCAGTCTAGAGTCCATCATATGGACTCAGATTCGCTAGAAAAACGAACGACATAACATTTGTGAATTCGATAGGTCCACTTGAAGCAGGTTTAAAAAAATAAAGGGTTCAAAATTATAGATAAATTTCATTAGCTTAAAAATGTGTATCCTTTATTAAGAAACTTTTTAATACATTGAATCGACGTGCAAATTCTTCGGATTTATTGAAGTTGTTGGAGCTCCTTCACATTGCATAAGACTTGAATATTTATGGTTTTTATTCGATATTTTTGAAAAAAAAAATCCTTATCTCATACTTTTCTTAGAAAATTTTGCCATTTTATTAGTTTCTGTGGTTCTTATCTTCTATGTAGGATAATCTCCTTTTGTCTCATAATAGAACGTATTTAAGTAGATGTTAATAATGGCGTCAGTTTCCACCATTTCTTTGTAATCGTAGGATATTTTGTGTAAACCTGCTCATTCTTATTATTCCTACCACGTACTTTAAGGACATTGCTCCTTTTAGCTTCTTAGAGAGTTAAGGCTGCTTTTAAAACTTTACTACCATTTTGTTGGTTTAGAAATATAATTTGAATAGCAAAAAATGTAATATTTTAAATTGAATATTGGATAGTGTAAAGTAAAAATTGACTGTTGTAATTAATAAAAAATAATTCATAGTTATGGAAAAACTATCAAAAACAATTTTCTCCTTGCAATTAAAAGTCAAACTTCAAATGTAAATTAAATCTGATTTCAGGGAATAAACTGAAATCAACTTGGTTTTTAAGATATTTTTAGTATTTAAACAAAAAAAATCTTTGGTTAAAGTGGTCATTAGTTCCCCCGAGTTTGATGCCAATATTGCAACCCAACACAACGCTCTTGAAGTAACCCTAGTGATGTTTTATTTACTTCTTCCTACAATGGTACTACATGATTTTCAACACTTTTATGAAAAATTTTAAATAATAAAATAATATTGATTAAATATTTTATTTTTGATCTGTAGGCGAATATAAAATATATAATGTAATGCGAATATAAAATATTTATTCCTTTACTCATTTTAATTGTCAGTGTGCTATTTCACAAAATCGTTTGATTTATTACTTTACGAAATCGTCTGATTTCTTTCATTCATTCTTTTTGCTTCTTTGTCTTTCTCAATTATTTATATTTACTGTTCATGTTATCCACACAGCCCTTATGTTCCATGTGCTAGCGAAGCTACTAGTTTCCCGCTCCCGTGGCTAGCGAAGTAGAATTTTTTTAATTTAAAAAAGCACCGGGTCTGAAAAGAAGACAATGTTTATCGGTAAAAAAAAGTAATAATTATATTGCGAAAAGAGGTAACCGTAACTACCCCATAGAAGTGTTTGTTTACTTTGTCTGCCATCTTTATTGGCGACTTGGCATCTTCGGAGCGGCAAGGGGCACAGTAAATGTAACTTTTACCAAATCTTTTTATAGAAAATAAAATTTATATTCATTGTAAAATTTTTATCGACCCTTAGTTTCCGAACATGCTTCTGCAAGATAAAAAAGCAATGGGGTCAATTCATGTGACGTAAAAGGTACGTGACATGTGACTTCTGCGCATGACATTTAAATCTTATTCCGCAACGCTTCCCTCGATGAGTCTGTCCTTAACGCCCTCCACCAAGTTTGAAGTGGATTTTTTGTTTACATTTGTAGCTGTATTTTTGAGTCATTTTCTTTCCTCCTGTTAAAGTTAAAAGATGAAATACTAATGTGCTGCTGGATGCTTTAATGCGAAACACAAGTTACTGCCATGATAAAATGCATTGTTTTAGTTTCCTTTCAACAATCCTGACATTGGTTGTTAGCTTTGGAATAGAAGGTTGTTGTTTTCGAAGTTGTGATATGGGCCGTTTATTTTCAAGAATTCATTTAGTGTGTTTATATTCACAAAATTTAGAAACCCTAAAACTGTTCCAGTAATTTTTTTTAGAAAACCCTCTTAAAAGAAAAGAAATCGGTACGTGATTTGCTGTCCAAAACAAATGGAGACAATTAAACAAAATCTTCATTACATTTCTAATTTTCTTTATTGACATTTGATGGGATTTTCTGATAATTTTGAATATGCTTAAAAGATTTTGAAATGTTTACATGAATATTACATTACATTTATCCTACAAAATCTTATCTAAATTTAATTGATGTTAGTAAACAAACTTTTATTGTAAAAACTATATATCTTAACTGAAAATTAGAGGCTGTAATGCTGACTTGGGTGGAGGTGAATAATTTTCTTCAAGATGTATTAAATAAATGGATCTTTTCCAATTACTGAAAATCCAATTTTCTTATTGATTGTTGCCAGCATTTATAATTGATGTATTGTATTAAAAGTGCTCTTAATTTGATAAATTGAATGCTACATACTTTAATGCTTCTTTTTCTGAAATAATCCACAAATTACAAAATGAGCTTTGAGATTCTGTGAAAAAGATTCATTCCTGAGAATATTGTTAATAATATTAAAATGAGGGCATTAACAAATTTCACTAAAGACAGGGTTTTCTCTCTATTCTTTTAATTTTGAAGATCTTCAAAAATATGTTGAAGCATCCATTCAATTTTTTTGGAAAAATTAGAAATCCATTTGATTTTTGAAAATAAAGACTCCAGATTTTTTATTGACTGCATAGATACCTATCAATCCAAGAGAACAGCAAATGATTTCCAGTTTTTATAAAGAAGCAAATATTTTAATATATGATAGTCATAATACTTTCAAGAGCTATCAACTTCATTTCACTATTATGCTGTGATAGTATATCTGACAAGGAAATATTTTTTTATTAAAAGCTATCTGATGGATGTATTGGAATTGAATAATTTGGTGATGACAGATAAGTTTTCAAATTGAACAAGAACTTTAAAAAAAGTATATAAATTGAAAATAAATTTTTAAAGGACTGTACTCAGCTTAATATCATTGAAAGAATT
>JAOUZG010048027.1:1702329-1722462 GCA_026289955.1 Argiope argentata
AACATGCGCAGAAAGACCTTTTATTTCAAAGTATTGCGGTTTTAAGCGAATATTTCCTAATATAAAATTACACTTTTCTTTTGTTATTTTAAGAATGAAAGTTCCCTCCTCCTCTCAGATGGCAAGTAGCTTGGTGGATAAAGCGTCGGGGCGAATTGTAGTTTTTTGGAGGCCTTCAGTTCTTTCTCAAAACAGTTTAATTATTCTATATTATTCTCGATTTTTGTTAAAAAAATTTTTAATACTTTTTTAAAAAGTAAATATTATATTTAGTCATAATAATTATAAGAAATATATTTTAAAAATAAAATAATTATATCTAAACGTTTAGGATTTATTTTTAATTTTGGGTGTCAAGTTCATGAACATGCGCAGAAAGATCTTTTATTTCAAATTATTGTGATTTTAAATGAAGATTTCTACACTTAAATTTTTTGTGGTGTTAAGAATCCAAGTTCGCTTCACCGCTCAGGTGACAAGTGGCTTGGCGGATAAAGCGACAGTGCGAATTGTAGTTCTTTGGAGGTCTTCAGTTTGAGTCTTAAATTAGCTGAATTATTCTAAATTTGTTTCGATTCGAAAATTTTTTAATATCTTTTTCAAAATTAATTATTCTATTCAAACTCAATTATTATAAAAAATATATTTAAAAAATAAAATAATTTTCTGAAAACTTTTTTAATTTCTGTTTTTTTGGTTTTTTGCAGTGTCCAGTTCATGCACATGCGCAGAAAGTCTTTTCATTTGTTTTAAGAATCAGAGACCCCTCATTCGCTCAGGTTTCAAGTGTCTATTTGGATAAAGAAATTGAGCGAATTTAAGTTTTTTGACGTTTTCTGCTCGAGTTTCAAAGTCTCTTAATTATTTCATATGTTTTCTTTTTTAGTTTGAATATTTTTTCCTAATAAGAAATCCTATATTTAATCTCAGTCATTTCTAAAATTATATTTTAATAATAAAATATGTCGTAATATACTTTATATATTGATTTGTAAAATTCAGTGTCAGTTCAATGGCATGACCAGACGACCTTCCTTTTCTTAGAATTATCGATTTAGACAAATTTTCTTTATATTTAAATATTATATGTTATGGTTGTATTAAGAATCACAGATCCCACGACCTGTCAGTTATTATGTAACGTGGTGAATAGAGCCTATTTATAGATTTTTTATGGTCTTAAGTTTAAGTATCGAAACCACGAAATTTCTTTGGCTTTTTTTAATTAATATTATAAATACTAATTCTGTATTTATTCTAAATTACTCCGAAAAATATTAATTTAAATTAAAATATTTCGTTAAATTTTGTTTAGATTTGTTTGTAATTTTAAGTTTTATGTGCATGCATACGCACAGAATGCTGTCCGTTTCTTGGCATTGAGGTTATACGCCTGTTTTTTCCTATATTAATATTTCATAATGTGGTTAGCAATTCAGTTTCAAAATATCGGTAATCTTGTCTAAAAGCACAGGACGAATCGTATAAATGCTTTATGAGCATGTACATGATCTTGAATGTTAAAAGTTTTTTAAATTTATAGATGTTTTGAAATAAAATTGTATTCTGAGGTGTTCTAAATGTTAATCTAGTGTGGAAACTTATAATTGAAATAAATTAGCACCCAAAAAAGTTGTAAGTAAATTAAAATGTGTAAAATGTCTTTCTATTTTTAGCGACTCGAACTGAAGTCTAGCAGAAATCTGCAAAAAACTTATTGTTTTATCCCTTCAATGCCGGTGTCGACTAATATTCTCCATAGATTTAATAATTACTTTTTTTCAAATATAATGTGGATTTGGTCAAACTGCACAATGCTAAGAATATAAATTTTCAAGACATCGGCTTTTGAATTTTCCGTTACGCTATAGCTATTTCACAGTAAAATATGCTTGATGTATAAAAACTTTAAACTTTCGTAGTAACTTTCAAATTGTTATAAAGAAAAAAAAAAGATTCAAAATATTAAAAAAAATGTTTAAATACCTTTTTCTGTTTCAAAAGGAAGAACAGCAAACTGCTGCAACAAATACTTATCGTTCTATCTGACAAAGTACACATCCATTTAACGTGGATGTGGTCAAAAATTCCTAATATGTTTAATCATTCCTTGTTTAAAACATAATAGAATTTGGTCTACAAGCAAAATGCTATAAATATGAATGACGCCGGTGCATATGAAATACTTTGGCAAGGAACTTTATATTAGATTTACAGATATTTTGTAATAAAATTTTATTTTTGATTTATAAGAATTGAAAAATTTATAGTTAATTTCTTAAGTGGTATGGAGAAATATTTTCAAAATAAAAAATTGGTAAAATATCTTTCGTTTCTCAACTAAAATACAGGAAAAAGTAGAGAAAAAAAACCCTAATTTCTAATCACGAGGCTACACATCCCTTTAACTTTGGAGTGGTCTAAGATTCTCTCTTTGTTCACTTCTTCCTCGTTTCAACAGTAAAAGGGTTCTTGTTTACAATGTTATGTAAAGGATTTTTTTGCATGTGCAATTCCTTAGAGCTTAAACTTTTTATTATATTTAGGTTGTAATAAAATTTGAAGCTGATAATGTAGAAATATGTATTTAATATTCTGTTCATCTTTTTTTCTCTTTAAATCATGAAGACCATCGACAATACGAAATTTTAAGACGTCACAATATGCTAACACAGCAACATATAAAAAAATCACAAAAAATATTTTTAATGTTGGAAATATGAGCTGTGATGGCAAATACCTTTGAAATATGCAATCCCTGAGTGAGTTATTTTCAAAGTTAAACTTGGTGCATATTTAAAAATTCCAGTTAAGTACCAATACTGATTCAATACCCTATCCGCATTGCAATAAAGAATTGAAAAATCAATTTGAGAGTAATAATTCACAAAATTTCAAATTATATTTAATTATGCTAAACTTCAAAAAGTAGTTAAATACTCTTATTGAGTTTATTTAATCGAACATATTAGAACTCAGCTCTGTGATGGGAAACAATGAAGAAAATTAATGATTCCTTTTAAGAGAATAGGATTTAAAACTGATTTTAAATGATATTTAAGAATCGATCAAAGACCAAATAAATTTAAAAATGTAATTTTGGGAAGTAAATTATAGAATAAGAGGCGAAGGCTAATAATTAATCCAATCAAGGATTTCTATTATGAAAACGACAGGTAATCAATATTTTTAACTCATGCAGCCGTTTTAAACGCAAGTTCAATAATATAATAGCGTCTAATTCGTATTTATTATTAATTACGAATTAGACGCTATTATATAAAATTAATGTAATCTTCAAACAACTGAAACTTGATATTTCGAATCCCTTCCTTTAAATTTATCTGCATTTGAGAAGATTTTTAGAGAATGCCAGTTTGTGATAAAGATAATTAAAAGATGCTTTGAACTGGAATGACGAAATTTTGTATTTGATCTTTATACAACATTTAAAAATACCTATCCATTTCTGATCCTTAATGTATTTAGAGGTAGTCCACCCCCACCGGATCTGGAATACCTAGTTATCGTGTCAACTGAAAAAAGCAGCTAAATTGATAACATTTTTCTACATCATTAACACGTATTGCAGACATCTTTCAGATTTTGATTTAAATCCAACAAGGAATTTAATATCTGGCACTCTTTAATTTTTATAATCATGTAAACGCTTTAACTGAAAAGAGTAAAGACTTTTAAATATCGAATTAGTTATATGATTGACAAAACTAAAATTGTAGCCAAACGCCTCTCATAACACCAATTTCCCTTTGGTGAGACAACTCCCGCTGTTATTGACAACCTGAATATCAAGGTAAAGTTGAATTATCGAAAAGATCTTTATTCATGAAATATAGACATTTTCAATTTGATAAAGTATAGCCTATAATTAAAAATTAATTTGCTATCTAAATTCAAAAAGTCAATAAAAACCTTTGAAGTTTATAGAATTATGAAGCTTTAAATATAAACACTTTATTTACAAAAAATAATAAATACAAACTCTGAAACAAGGTTATAAATTTTCAAATAGTAAAGAGATAAGTGTAACATCAATAGTAAACTTATGTATTCAAACATCAATTTACATGATAACAATGCAGATGATATGTAGAAAAATGACATTGCTTACATATTAAATACATTCACTTGAAATGAGGATTACACACAAAAATAAAACTGGCTGGAAATAAAGGCTAAATATCAAAAGTTTGTTCAAAGACGGGTGAAGGCGGACATCAGCAGTTCTTAATGATTTCGATAAATCAATTTTTTATTATGAATTTTAAAGAAAGGGATCCAAAGATATTTTTAGCAAATAGAAAACAATTCTTGAGAGTTTTTCAATTTATTTTATAATTTTATACGAAATTTAAATATCATTCAGAATGCTATTTTAACATTCATGACCTGTTTTAGGTTTGTAACAATGAAATATTTACTTATGCATAGAGACATCCTTGATTTATTGTTTTCTGACAATGAAAGACTCGTCTACCAAATTTTAATATCCTTCAATTTCGTTAAAACTCGACATTCATGCTAAGTGCCATTTAGTAGCGCGAAAAATGGACATCTGGAATTATTATAATAATGAATTAAAAATTAAATGCGAACATTTTAAGCTAATCAAAAATAAATTTAAGGCATAATTAAAAGTTTATATATACCTTATTAATTTAATTGATAAACGATTAAAATATATTTTAAATTAATTATATTTAAATTAATAAAATTGTTAATACATTTTGCGCTTTTATTATTTATTGCATTTATTCTAATTGATTCAAGCGTTTTAAATTATGCCTCATAAAATAAAAACTACTCAGCGGTATCCAGATTTCTTTGAAATTTCTTTTGCAAAAAAAAGCAGTACAATTATAATTGTGATGTTCTCATCTATAGTTTTCAATCATTCTAAAGATTCTTTCAAAGCATAATAATCACCATGCTGATCAGGCATGAGGATCAAATGCTTTTGTTTTTTTAATTTGATGGATTCCTGATCGACTGGCTAGCACAGCCGTCAGTCATCCTTCCCTGGAAAAAACCACTTAAAAATAAAAGCTCTTTACTTCCTTACACTTATTCACTACTTGCTTGCATTTCGAAATTGTATGAAGGATTTCAAAAATTAGATTTCGTCACTGAAAAAACTACGTTAATCTATTTTTATGGTAAACTACGAATTTATGCTACTCGATTTGAGGATATTTTTTTACATAATTAGAACATTTAGGAAATGGCTGAAATTTAAATTTTAATGCCGAAAATTTGAATTATAATGTTAGTTTATAATTTAACTATATATGTTTTTAGATTTAAACATTCAAAATGATGCAGATAAACAATTAGTACAAGAAGTAATATTAAAATTAAAATTATTTAACAATTCTAAAATATGCAATTTAATTTAGACACATCATGATCGGGGGGTTTTCCCGTCAGATATCGTAAACTTTTCAGGTGTCTCAAAACATTTGCAACAATATAACATTTAAAAAGAAGAAATTCATATAAATTGAATTAGGAAATAAAATTTTCTGTCTTATTCCTTTTTATTTCAAAGCAAATATTTTTCTTGTATTGCTTCCAAGATCAGTTTCTAAACGTTTTTTTACAGCTTTTATACATATTATAGGGATATCTAAATGATAAGACAAATAATTCTACACAAATGATTCGTTTTTACAAATTTTCATTCCTTTTTATCTAGCTCTTTTAAACAATTAAATTTACAGCATTTCTTTGAACAATTTTGTACATATCTATAAAATGTGCTAAGTATCAATAATTTTCACCAAAAAGCTTATTTAAAGGCTTTTTCAAACATTATCAACAAATTGCATAAATTTCAGTAGGTTTGACTTAAAATATGGACTCGAAAACTTTTTAAAGTAAAATAGACAGACAGGACTGAAATTACTTGTCCAACTTTTATACAAATGCAGGGAATAGTTTCTTTACATAAATTACACATTTTCCATAAAGCTGAGATTTAATATTATACAATTTCGTTTTACAAATCAAATCATTTAGTTGAATGAAATTACAATATTTTCCCCAATTAAACGATGTTATATAATTATAACATCGAAAATATACATTATACATTCACAAAATTCAGTACTGTTGTTTTATTACAGTTATAAGTGACAGGAACTTACGGACAACCATATTTTTCAATGAATGAAAAACATAATAATATTTAATTGAAACATGACAGTCATTCTGGAACTAGATTCTTCTATAGGATACACAGGAGTTTAAAAAAATGTAAGCAAAATTTACTTCGATTATGATAACAAAGTTTTTAGAATTTACATTTCTAACACTTGTGACATTTCGGCTCATTTTTAATGCTCGTGTATTAGAATTATGGTAAGAAGCCGATTAGTTGGAGAATAATTTATTTTAATAATTTGGAAGCTTATGCAGAGTTAATCGTACTAAGACTTTTTCAGCAATAATGTCAGTTCTTTCAAACTTTTATTCAAATTGTACTGTTGTAAACTGAATCTTATAAACAGAAAAAGTCAGTCTCTTGAGAAAGTCTGAAAATATGAGAGCAACAGACAGAAAAATGTATCCTAAAAATATTGAAATATCATATCAAAATCGTATTATTGAACTAGATTATAGAAAATCTTGTGAAATAGACTGCGAAAGATTTCATTTTGTTATTTTGAAAACATTTTTGTTCAACAAATTTCAAAAGTAGTTATTAATTTAAATTTTAAACATTCATTCTGAATTTTAGTTTAATAACTCATGGTAATATTTTAAAAATTAAATACTTTGTAAAGTTTTTATATCAAAGCAGGAAAAGAAGTATTTAACACGAGTCTTTCAAGAAGGGCGTTCATTATTTTTAAAATATATATAGTATGGAAATTAGATATTAGCATTAATTTCGTGATAAACATCGGCAACGGTTGCAGTTACGTGATTTAACTAGATTTCCCTTTTAATTTTAGGAAAGGGAAATTTCTCCTCACATAGAAAGTTTGGGAAAAAAAACCTATTTAAAATAATATTTTTTTACAATAAGGCAAACAGTTATAAAGGATGCTAAATTTTATAACATTCTGCTACCGTCTCGTTAATAATTGGTCGTAAACAAATTAATAGATTTTGCAAGAATCATAATTTATAAGTTCCCAAGCTCTCAGCTAAATATATTGCCGGATGCCACTCCGCATGAATTATATGTTTGTAAGAGTATGCCCATCGAAGATGATTGCTCAGCAGTGTTGAGACCACCCGATCTTCTTATAAGTCATCCTCGAATATGATCTGAAAACAAAAGATGAATTAATGCAACTTACAAATGAATGCATTTGGGTTTAATGAAAAAAAAAACAATACTGTTATCAAGAATAGTAATTTTCCGAAATAAACAAATACGAATTTTTTCAAAGAAAAAATACAAGGTTTCAGTGCCAATAACTGAACCGTCTTTCCTCAAAATACTTTTTCTGTTATATCTAGATATATAATTGAAACTGTTCGAGATTTAAAATTATAATAAAATTTATTTAATGAGTATATTCCTTATATACATTAAGTTTAAGAAAAAAGTGAAGTACAACGTAAGCGATAGATACATTAGGAATACACATTTTTTTAAAATGGTATATATTTCCATTTCCAGTGCAACATTTTATTTTGGACCTATATAATTTCGACTTACCAGTCTTTGAACTTCAGAAGTTTTTCCTTCCATTACAGAGCATACATTTTTTGCACATCTTGGAATTCTGGCCTCGATCCAAGATTGGTCTGGGACTCAAACTAGTGTCTGAATTGAAGAAATCGGAAACAAAGAGTAAATGATTTCCTTGCATCACAATAATCAGCAAATGTGGATGAATCCATACCTCTGGGTTCATGGACCTTATAATTGACTTGAGAATAAATGCAGAGAAGTGCTACCCGTTTTCACCCAGTAGAATTTATTCCATACTAATGTAAACATACGGAATTTTTTTTTTATTAACTTCAATTTTCTAATCAATTTTTCAAAATTGAAGCATGTTTATTTTTATAAACCTGTAAGATTTTGACTCCGCATATTTCGGGTATTTTCTTTTGCCCAGTAATGGAATGAAATGTATATGTAAGCAGGAATGTCAACCACTCAAATCTTGCAGGGCTGATCAATTCCAGTTTTCATAGAATGTGGTAACTTGCAAGCAGTTTCGAAAAAGGGAAGGAAATATCAAATATTGAAAATAATAATACAGTCAAAAATTGATATTGCTGATGCTTCAACGATAGAAATTCGCTTTAAATCTTATTCATAGGGAAATATCTAAAGAAAAACTACTTCCAAAGTAAATACAAAATAAAGTGTGTTTAAAATTTTCGAGCTGCTTAAATATCGATTACTGTAATAGAAAGTCTGAGATAAAAGAATCAATGCTTTAATGTTTATTCGAACTCGATTTGCTCCTTTTCGCTCAGAGTTATAAAGAAATATAATATTCTTGATAGCTCATTTCCAAACAAATATTTTTTCCTCCTGTAATTTCATTCAAATTTCCTTGAAATCCTCTAATATAACAGATCAAAACTTTTTTTGCAGATTTTAAAATCTGAAAACAATATAAACGAATTGAAAATACATAACGATTTTATTGTTTTATTTATGCATGCAATTCATTTTCAAGAAGATTTTCAGTTACGTTTTCATGATTTCTTTTCTTCGTCCGCAAACTGGTCTACAAGTTCCAGATGCAAAAACAGGTTTCTTTTCTTGAGCAGAGTTTGTTTAGATAGTTCCATAGATCAACCATCATCTAAATATCTAGAAATTTCATTATTTGCTAGACCACTTTTAAAGACATAAATCGAAATGAAGTATATTTTATGATGAAACCCTTTTCTTTCTAAAGACTGCTTTAGAGCTTCATTTTCTGAAATTTTGTGAAGGATTATGGCAAGCTGATTTTTTAATATATATTTATTCACAAGGGTTTGAGAACTTCACAGGGCTACAGGTTACCTAAGTCGTAGATTGCACGTCAGGGTAATCGATTCTGGAATCCTTGGAAAAACTAGCTGCGACATTAGGAAATAAATTTTAATTGTTCATTCGGAAAATGTCAGGATATGATTCTACTGCATTTTAAAAAATTTCGATTTGATAAAATTAGAATAAAATGCAATTTTAAAAAACAAAAAGGAGGAACGAATGAACAAATTATAAATAGAAAGGGGTTTTGTTCTTGAACTATTTCCCTGCAGTTGAAAATTCATTTTTATGTAAATTAGTAGCTAAATAAAGGAATCTAATTATTTAAATTGGATTTGATTTAAAAATTGAATCACTAACAATCTTTTAATGTCTTCGTTTCCAGTTCCAGTTTTCGTTGCTGCTTTAGGGACTGATCATTTCTTAAACGAAAATGAAAACAGTTCATTATAATTAAAATCTTGATATTCGTTTTGCAACTTAACTTTAGCATGAATTTTGTTGCGAAATTTTAAATAATCTCAAATGCTAAATCCTTTGCATCTACATTTAGGGGATATTTATCCTGTCTTTACCTTTATCATTTCATCATTGCTCAGCTCCTTAAAACGAATGAAATATTTTATCACATATTCTCAAAATGTAGTCATTCCAATTTGTATATGCAATTTGGATGTATCCGGCAAATCCACCCTGTATAAAATTAATTCAGACTTAATGTTTGCGAATGGTTTTCGATACAATTATTATTTTTATTTTGAATAAGTTAACAAATATAGGATTATTTTATGGCTTATCGATATTCGAAATTGTGTTGAATTGCAGAATGGAATGCACCATCATACATTCTCTTAGAAGGATGATTGTTTGAAATTAAGAAATGTAGAAAGAACGAGATAAACGTCTTATTTTGTATTTGAGTTACATTTCGAGACTACAAAAAGAGACCTAGTCAAAAAAAATTTCAGGATTCAAATCATTTCGACGGTAAATTTAATAAAAATTTCATGAAGGAAACATTGAAATTTCAGATTCCAAAAGAATGAATTCAAGTTAAATAACTGTTAGGTTAATAGATGTAGATAACCGTTAATAAAGAAAATTGATCATTTTTGTAGTTAAAACGTTTGAAAAAGGGAAAGAAGGTTCGTTTCCAATTAAAAAAAATTTATTCAATATTATATTTATAAAATAAATAAATAAAAGTGAGTAGCGAAAAAGAAGATACTTTTCTACTATTATAGAATTTTGAAGTGAATGAAAATAAAGATACTGATTTTGAATCGGACTCGAGACAAAGCGATCGTGGAAATCTAGATTCGGGTTGTGAAAACTATCCCTCAATCCGAATTTCAGGTTACTGAGCATTTATGGATATTTCAGATCGGATAAAATTATTCCTCATTCTAAAAATTACAGATCATTTCTATTTGTCATCAAATAATCATTAACAGTTTCAAACAATATTTTTATTCGTTTTAGAACTCAAGTGTTCTCCGATACCGAATAGAAATTCACTGCTTACAAAGCTTACAAGAAACATTTCGATTTCTTCCAATTTAAGGTGAGCTTCTATTTAATCTTATTATTAGCAAATCTAGATTTGCTTCATCTTGCGTTTTGACATTCAGTCTAAAGATAAGTTCAAAATTGATCATTGCAGAGAAGTTAATCCTCTTTTCGTAATCAAGGGTTCCTTTAATGTGTTAAACAATCTCTTGCATCAGTTTAAAGCTGTATTTTAAGAATCAATTGCTTTTAAAATCTTATGGACCCTTATATTTTTTACTTAGCCTTAATGCCTAAAGCTAATTCTCTTGGGAAAAGGTCCACGTGCTGGGCAATGTCTTATTTTCGCTCAGCATACAAATCTTTGTCTATTCATTCAACTTTCCCTCAAGATTTTTCATAACCTTTCCAGACTTACAACAGTTAGGCATTCCATTGGTCTATATCAAAACTATTTCTTGACAGCTGCAATCGTATTGTAAGAAATATGGAATAAAGTACTCAAAAATGGGACAGCATTTTGTGGGGGGGGGGACAACTATTATACACAGCGGCTTTATATTTCTATTAAGTAATTTATATCAATATAAATGCCTATATTTTTGCTTTTTACTAAAATTTAATTGCATCCGTCGGAGGGATAAAGCGGTCATTTATTAGACCCTCCTCTGTGAAGTAGAATTGACCCCATATGAAAGGTATTGTAAATTTATATAAATACATAAAATTGGTTTTTCATACTACTGGCACTTAAGTATCCGGAAATACTTTATAATATGTTTTATATGCTGCACAAAAACAATCTGTATTAAATTGAACAATTTTATAATACAGAGAAAGAGGATTCAGGCAGGGGGTTATATTTTAATGATTCAAAAAATTTGAAATGACTGCATCTCTTTAAATTGCAGGCCGTGACATATCTATAATTGAACATTCTAATACTGAAGACTTCCGAAAACAAATTTGTTCAATGTTCTGCAATTAGACAGAAAGACAGATTAAGATTATTAAAGTTCTATATAAAACCATAACATTTTAACCTAACATTGGTTTAAAAGGTCTGGGAGAAGCTACCTAAATTAGAAAACAAAGAAATTAAATACTATTTGAACCCCGCAGTTTACTTAATACAATTCCAAAATCCGCGTTTATATCAAATCCGAGATTCCCCCCGAGATTCTTTAATCTGATTTATTTTATTTAGTAAAATTACAATTGTAAAACCGTTAAATTTTATGCTTTTTTTATAAAAACGTATTTTTCTAAAGATATTATTGCAGGTGTAATACAATGGTGGCATTTCTAAATTGATTTCTTTTAATAATATTTATTTTTAATCATACTTAGATGAATATTTCATTCTTTTACAATTAAATTATCAAACTTAAAATTTTAACATCAAAGTATCAAATTAAGAGAAGTTCAGAGAGCTTTTTCTTTCTGCGATCTAAATTTTCAGATTTGTTAAATAAATGAAAATTCCTTTAGGGCACGTGTAAGGGGTGAAAAATTTATTGTTTGGTAAATTAAAGTAAACTTTTCGAAATGTTCTATAGCTAACATACTTTATTTTACAAGAGCATACCGAAATAGCCCATAAAAAATTTATTTATTTTACATAATTCTTCAAACGTGATTGTTAAATTGTGACATGTTATAACTTGACAAATTCGCGTAGGAAAAGCTTCTGTGCTCGGACACTACACACACTAAACACCTCCACTCTCTCTTTAAGCACAACTCACAATAACCCCTTTATTACACTCCCCATATATTTAATACTACGAACCATCAGCTAAAAATACGATTGATTACACCACAGCCTCCACAATTCCAACATGCATTCATACATCACCCACACTTTCCTACCTCCACAATTCCAACATACATACATTACACACACTGCCCTTAATCCACAATTGCAGAACACATTACCCACTCTACTACGGCCCCCACAATTCCAGCACACATTACCCACACCATCACGACCTCCACAATTCCAGCACACATTACCCATACCACCACGACCTCCACAATTCCAGCACACATTGCCTACACTGCCACGGCCACCACAATTCCAGCACACATTACCTATACCACCACGGCCTCCACAATTCCAGCACACATTATCCATACCACCACGGCCTCCACAATTCTAGCACACATTGCCCACACCGCCACGGCCACCACAATTCTAACATGCATCACCCACTCCACCCCAACCTTCACAATTTCAATACACGTGCATTACCCACACCTCGACGGTTTCCACAATTCCAGTATACATACATGCCTTACCCACTCCACCCCTACCTCCAGAATTCCATCACCACATGCACTCATTACCCAATCCACCTCTACCTCCACAATTACAACATTACATACACTCATTACAAACACCACAATGACACATGAAATTTCAACACCACATACATTCATTACCCGGTATTCCACAGCGTCCGAAATTCCAACACCAAATACACTTATTATACACTCCGGTAAGACCACCATATATTTCATTGCTACACACAATTTCCAAATCAGTCCAGTTCCCACTCCTAACCCACTGTGAATACCCGTGACATTCGTTATAAAATTCCCTGCATCTACTCTTAGTCAATGAATTGTATAGTTTGTATTTCACGTAATGAAATCCAGGACAGAAAGTTCACATACTTCAGCAACTACGTCACTCTGTGCAATATGCAAATCTAAAAATGAGTTAGCGTGATTTTAAGCGGGGACCTATAGTGATGCTTTAATGTATCTAACGGAATAAAATTGTATTTACAGAAATATAGAATCGGGAGAAAATTGGAGAACAATGCCATCTTTCTATAATGATTTCTACGGTACTGTTCTATTTTTATGTAACAAATTTTTATTCATTTCAAGGATAGATAAATTCTTATTCAGCTGTCCATGCGAAACAAATAAAATGAGCTTTTCAACTATTTATCTGCATGCTCAGAAAACTCAATACATTCACTCTTTATGCAATATAGTTATGGATAATGAATTGTTCAGAAATTATCTAAAGAACTCGTAACAATTTCAATCACTTTAAACGAGAGGGTATCAAATTACTTATGAAAATTGTTCAGGCATTTTTTATAAAATAATCTTATATATTGTTTTGTATGCCTTTTCAACACCTTCCAACATATTTTGATATTCTGAAATCCAATCAATTTCAGTAATAAATTACAAGCTCAGGGGCAGGATTCGCGCAATAGACAAATTTTTTACATGAAAATGAATCCAATCCATGAAATGAATCCAAACACGAATGTAATGTATCATTTTTTATGGGGAAATGTTAAATCCCACCCTTGAAATATTACTGAAGCACGTTATTTGCCAGAATTTTCTCACGCTAATTCCTACCAGTGAAACGTCTAATCACAGCAAATGTATGGAAGTGTGCAATAGTGTATCTTGAAGTAAAGATGAATTAATCGACTAGGTTTGTCAAGTAGAATTTAAAATCATAAAATAGGACAGGGTGCAGGACATGAAATGTGCCCAAAAGAATTAGCCCCAGAGTTTTGATGAATTAGAACAACGTCAAAAAAATTGGTAATTTGTAACAAATTCATTTTCTAAACTCACCGTTTAGCTAAATAAAATAAATTTAGCTCAGAGCATTAAATGAAATAAAAAAATATTTGTCAATAAAATTATTACGTTATCAGGTTACAGAGTTTTAAATCTCGGGAATGCTAAGCTTACATTGGAAATCCCAGATACAAGATAAGGCAAATGTTGATTTCCTTTAATTTTTGGTAACAATGGAATGCTATTTGATACCTTGCGGATTTTGAATTATAATATCAACAAATTGATTTCAGCAGAAACTTTTTAATGACTAATGAAAGTAGAATAGTAGTGATCTATATCTTTTCCTGTGCTAAAAAATATTCAGTGTTGCCGAAAGACGAGAAATTCAGATTGAGGGGTGTTGCAACCCGCTTGTTCAGCGCCTTGGCGCTTCTCTGCGTCGCCTGGAATTCTGGCAACCCTATATTTGTTCTTATAAAATTTTTATTGCAGATTTAATCATGTTCTGATAGCGAGCAACCGGCGCTATATCCGGTATGAACCAGGTTATACTTGGTAAGAATTGTTAATATAGTTTAGTTAGTAAATAAATGTTTGTTACTGTTCGGACTGTTCAATTATGTTCTGGATTTTACTGACTTACTGAATGATTATTGATGGAGATGGTAAAAGGAAACCTCTTCAAAACTCCATATTTAACTTATAGAACTTTACGCATTTAAATATTAGTTTCTCGTCACTGCTTGTAAGAAAGGTGAATGCAATACTGGCTACACAGAATTTAATGTTAAATGAAATTACCAGCAAAATTAACTATTCGAAGTTTTGTTTTATTTTGTATTGATAAACCCACAATGTTTTATAATGGAAATTTTTTAGCCCCATCTTACATTTATTTATTTGTTGATTTGCAGTTTAATTACGATTATTCGAACATATGTAATTTTGAAAATTTTTCATACGGCGCATTTTATGGTGAATTTAATTGTAACCCTTTAATATTTATAGACTATTCTTATCCAACAACATAGCCTAATCTTTTAAATTTTATTTTTGTTTTATTACAAAATTCAAGTAATCGCGTTTTTATGAGGATACAATATGATGCTTACCACAGAAAATTAAATTTCAGTAATCTCAGCATATCCATAAAAAATAGGGAAAGTAATTATGCATATTAATTAAAAATTTATTCTCTTTTTTCTCAATTAATATATTTTATACCCTAATTAGTTGACATCGTATTTGAGACTTTTATAAGAATTGGAAATGAAATTATTTATAAACACGAATTTAAATTTATTTTTAAAAAACTGCTAAAGATGTTCAGTGACTCATCTTTTATGTAATATCGAAATAGTTCTTGGATGAAATCTTTTTATCTTTAAGGTTCTTCATTTTCCCGCCATTTTGAAGCTTTTCACATTGCACGTATTCTGATTTTAACTATTCGAAAATTTTTAAAATGCATTAAAAATCGTACAACAAGACAGTCTGAACGAATAGGAAATATTTATCACCTTAATATCTTACAGCCAGTTCTGAGAAGCACAATTCTAAATTTATTAGATTTTAATATATGATGTGAAGTTCAAACTTAACTGATATGCTGAAGAAAGCGTCCCGATCGCCATTTTCTTTTTCACCATTCCTTTGATGTCTTCATTACACGAATCATCAGCTCGGAAATATACCATGACAATGGACGATGAAACGAGGCAACTTGGAATTACTTGAGGGACTTGACAGCTGGATAGGAACGTGTTATCATAGAAAATAGTATTCGAGAAAACTGAAGCTGTAGAGAAAAGACTGCATTAATGGTTTGGAATATAAGAGTGAAAACTAGCTTATGTATTAAATTTACTAAAAAATTGTATTTCACCACGAATTTCAGTGATGAGAGTCGAATGCCGCTGTTATTAATACGTATTAAGATTTGTTTTTGAAAAAGAAATGTCGAAATTTTAAAGCAGGAACTGAAATCCATCAGTACACAAGAATACATACTGCATTTAGCTTTCGAATCCACTTTCGATCCTGCTTGCAGATATTGGCATTCGACCAGATGTTCAATGCTAGCCAAGTAAGATAGTATAAATAAAAAGAAATAAATTGCTCCAATTCAAGAATTTTAAAAATCTTAATTTAAATCAAATTTCGTAATAATCTTTTATAAAAGCATTTAATTTTCTTCTAAATTTTAACGTGTGGATGAATTTTACTTTTTATAGTACAATCATTTGTCTCCTTTTATCATAATTATATTATTTGAATATTTTTATAAATATACTACTTCAATGAGGTTAATAGGGGATAACATTAATAACAAAAATTGTTTGTCATAAGTACAGAAAAATGACAAATTAGGTACAGAAAAAAGCCAATTTTTTGGAGAGTTATGCTCGAACTTTCAAAACATGTAGTTTTCGAAATAAAGAAATTATTATAATACAGGATCCGGACTTTCAGAAATTTAATTAAAAATTAATTTTCAATTTTTATTGGTTTAAAAATAGTTTCAAATGCTATGCCAACATATATTATATCCAAACGCTAATATGTTTTATTTCGATCAATTATATGAAAATATTTGCGTTTGAATCTTAAATTGGAACATTAAAATTAAAATTCTATAAATGATATGCAGGTAATTCGTATACTTGAGTTATTTTTATTACTTATATAAATAATTCATGTACTTCGTGTTGAGTTATTTTATTATTAAATAAATAAAACAATTTTGAAAGTGCGTGGGCGAACAGGCAAATTTGGAATCATCCATTTTCCCTCTGGAGGGCATGGTTTACGTAGAGACAAAGGCGAAACGCACCTCACCAAATCACAAAAGAGAATTCAGAAGGGACTTGATCACAAGTGAATGAAAATTTCTCCCTATAATTTTCACATCAAAAGATTTTAGAGATTTCTTTAAAACGTGTCAATTTAAAAAAGGAAATCTTGGGTACTATTTTAAAGAATTCTTTAGGGGTCACGTTCTTATGCTTTCGCTTTGAGCTTGTGAACTACGATGATCAAACATTTTGGAGCGTGTCTTGAAAATAAACTGATTTACTTCAGGAAACGAAAAAAAGATTAAATTTAACATGGAGTAAGTTAAGATAAAAAATATATCGTTTATTAGATTATAAACCAAGCGATATCATTGCATGTGCATATTAAGTCATTAACTGTAAGAGAAATCGAGCGATAATGTGGAAGAAAAAAACATAAATTTGAGCCAATAGTCTAATAAGCTTTCAAGTGTTTTTACACGCATTCAGATAAGTCATTTCATGCATTTAGATATTTAGTTTTTAATTAGTTTTTTTCTACTATTTAAAGGTTTTAATAATTAATTCATGAACGGAATCTAAAAAATATTTTATATAGTAATACATGAAAACATGTGTGCGATTTCATTTCTGTTGTTTGAAGAACTTGCCCGTCTTGCCTCATAAGACTTTCTTTTACATCACTCAATTGCCAAACTTCCGCAAATGGATAAGTGTGTTCTCCGCGGTCTGAAAAGAATTGAGATTGATAAATTAATTTGAGTTAATTTCCAAAGTGAATAAAATACATAAGAAAATAAGTTATTTCGATATTTATATGAAAGGAACTTGTAACAAAGACAATGGTTTAACCAAGTCTAAGATGCTAAAAATCGGGTCTTGACTTACAGTTCGAGCAATGTTAGAAAAGACTTCATTTCTAATCTAGAGATTCAAGTCGAAGATTCTAACCGAATTGAACAAAAATATTTTAACCTTTTAGAAATCAATACTATGATTTTCAGCTGAGGAAATTTCATTTAACTGAAACATTCATGCTGATTCTGTCGATAAAATAATGGAATGCTGCATAATGTCTTCTCATAGAAGGATGATTATTTTGAATATAGAAACGTAGAAAGAGAGAGAGTAAGTTATATATTAGAAAGAAGTTATTTTAAAACTGTAAAAAATTCCATAAAAGAATTTCAAATTCCAAAAAATGAGCTCGGAAAGAGACAAATAAATCACCTTCAGATTACAATCTTTTCTAAAGTTAAAGCAGTTAAAAAAAACTAAGAAAAGGAAATTTCGCTTCCAGTAAAGAATGTCATTTGTTATAGGTCTAAAATTAGTGAATCAAATGAAAGAAAGAACAACTGAAAATAAAAAGAATTTTCTTATCCTATTACAGAAATTTGAACTGTCAGATCACGATAGTGAATTATGAATTTGACTTCTACAAAAGAATGTTGGAAAGCTAAGAATTTTGCGATTCAGGTTCAGAAAACTATCCTTCAGCTTAAATTTTGAATCTCGGAGGGTATTTTAAATTATAAATCAAACTATTTCCGATTTCGAAAAAGAATAGATCACGGCAATTTTTCATCCAATAATTGTTAAAAAGTAATTAGAGAATATATTATTGATTTTAGAACTCAAAATCAATCTTCTCTGGTATCAAATCGAAGTACGTTCCTATTGAAATATCCTTGAAAGTTTATTTCATATATTTAATCTCAACAACAATTTAATTTCAAACTTGATGACATCCCATTTAATGCCAGTTCAAAATTGATAATTCTAAAGTTTATCCTCCTATCGACATGGAGGGCTTTATTGATGTCCTAAACTAATACTCTGGTCGGCTAAATGCTGAATTCTGAGCAGGGACAGCTTTCAAAGCTGAAGGATCTTCGGATTTTGTACAAAAACATTGACCTAAAGCGAATAACGTAAAAAAATCCGTATGCTGCACTCTGTCTTATTTTTACTATTTCATAACTCTTTGTCGATTCATTTCGTTTTCCCATTAAGATTCTTAAACCTTGTTCAAGATTTATAGCAGCTGGGCATTGCATTGGTAGACATCAACCCTACTTCTAGCAAGGCGCATTCATATTGTAAGAGGTACATATGAAAATGTTAAAAGTAAATTGTGTATCGATAAGCATATAGGTTTTATTTTGTAATGATTCCTTAAATTTTAAATGATTACATTTCCTTACGTTCTCAGGTTTGATATGTCCATAAATCAACATTTTAACATTTGAGATGTGCAAGAACAAGTTTATTTTAAATATTCTGCATTTAGACAGTGGAAACAAAATTGAAATCTCTAAGGTTCTAAACAATTCATGAAATCAAAAGATTAATTTTTTTTATTTACTATCCTGACCCAAACATTTTCTCCTAAATTACGGTGCATAAAATTATAAACCTTTGTTAATAAATGTAGTTGAATTACTGAACACATCTCTCTGAACTCCGTTTTAACACTAAATCCCAATTAAGCTAGAGATTCACAGAATTTTCTACATTATAAATAATTCCATTTCCCAAGATTGTCAATAATAAAATTTCAATATTTTTTAGTCTTGTCTAAATTTTAATAAAAAAGGATTCTGAAAAAAATTTATGGTATCTTATTTTCCAATCGTTATAGATTCATTTTTAAATGGATTAAATTTCGATGAATTTATTTTGATTTTTACCCATACAGAAGGTATATCTGGTTGAAGTACCTGGCTAAATAATAAAAGGTTGAAAAACTCGCGGAATTTAAATTTTTAACAACGAAACATCAAATTAAGAGAAATTCAATAAGCCTCTCTCATGATCCATATTTTTAGATATTGTAAGTCAGCGAAAATTCTTTAAGAGGATATATACGTTAGAAAAGTATTTTTTTACAATGAAAAATTATCGTAAAAAGCTACAAGAAACGTGCATTAGTTTACAAAAGATTTTTTAATCTAAATCTAAGAAAATATTGCACATTCCTCCAAACAGCACTACTACATTTCCTGAAACAGACAAATGATAATGACTAATTCGCACATGAAAATCCGCTGCCAATCTCACTCACATGCACAAATATTCTCTATGCACACAAAGCTTGCATTCTGTCAGCACAACTCACCACTTTCTTACATTTCACATTTTTTTATCATACGAGCCACCAGCGAATACAGTTGCATTCATTACCCACTTCACCACAACCTTCACAATTCCAACGCTGCACACACATTACCCACTTCGTCACGACCTTCACAATTCCAACAATGTACACACATTACCCACTTCACC
>JAOUZG010048033.1:0-22683 GCA_026289955.1 Argiope argentata
GAAATTAATACATTGTAAACAATCGAAATATCCAAGTAACGGTTAAATTGATTAGACAATATTTGGCAAAATATTCGATAGGGTGGTAGATCAATAATATACTGTATTTTCTTAGACAATTTTTGATAGACCAACTAATTACTGAAAATAATGGAAGTCGAAGACATATGCTAAGCAGATATTCAGACATCTGATTCAAATGTCGTTCATTCAGCTTATAATTTGCACTACTTTTGACATTATAACCGACAGAGGTGATAAGCTGATAATTTTTGATCATTCGACTATAAACTCAATGCGACGAACGTCGAAGAAGTCTCCATATTTCCGACATTTGATTAAACAGTCGCTCATTTAACTTATAATTTGCGCTTATTTTGGCAATATATCCAACAAGTGAATGAGATATCTTGAGTATTTTGCCGACAAATTTTAGGCTTCCGACTGTGAAGTGAATAAAATGAATGTCGAAAACCACATCCACAGATTTTCAGACGTTTGATTCAAATTTTATTCAATTCAATCTTGATCAAATTCCCTTCATCAAGTTTTTAATTTTCGATACTTTTGGCAATATAACCAACAAGGCGACATGTGAATAAAACATACGACATGTCGCATTTTCGCAAAAAAATTTCATTAGTCGACTAAGAATTCCTTATGGTGGATATGAACGAATTTAAATCCAAATTATCAGTCATCTGTTTAAAATGTTATAAAATTCATTTAGCACATGATTTATATTATATTTAGTAACTAGCCGCCTTTGGCGACCAGCCGGTTCACCAATATTAATTCCGACTAAAGGGTTCAATCAATTTTTTTATATATATAACTTGGTCTCATAATAAGTTTTTCAGCAAAATATTTTTAAGCCTCAAATATCGACTGTCATATAATTCACTTATACTATTATGTAGGCCTTAAGCAGTCCTGATCTTTGAGCCCCGCATCTCTCTCTGATTTTCTACCATTGCACGTAAAATTCAGTTTTAAATTAAAGCTGAAATGATGAAACTTTAATTAATATAAAGACCTCTTTACTCAATCCAAGCATGTCTTTAAATAAAACTAAGAACTGAAAGCAGAGTAGTCCGACATTGAAGTTTTATGTTCACCACAAAAATCGAAACATTATAATTTTTTTTTATAATTTTAATATCTCAAGGAATTATTCAGCAAGCATTTCACAGATTAAATGAAACATCCAGTTTTTAATTTTAATTTTAGATATATATAAATGCTCTCAATAATACATTTTTTTAGGAATTATAAATATATTTTAAAAAGTCATGGTTTAAATTCCTTTGGTCTTATAGATTCATATTCTGTAAAATATTCTTAATATTTCAACTTCTAAATAAATAAATAAACATTTCTATCTTCTGAGATCAAATCTGGCTGATTTATTCAGTTCTGAATATTGCAAGTTTAGAACAATCATCATTTTCATAATCTAGGCCAATTATTCTAGAGTAACCCTGAGTGGCTTCTTTGAGATCTTGATAAAGTGATCTAAAATCGCTAGTTTTTATCAAATGTTTATATTGAAATTTTCATAGATCGATCAGCTTTGATGATTGATTTAGTTGGTTGGAGTGCCACTTTTTTTATTTTAAGGGATTATTGTTTCTAGAATATTTTGATAAATATGATTCACAGAGCAGATGATTTATGTAAAAATTTAAAAGTCTTAAATCATCAGCATTTTTTCTCTAAATCTACTAATTTTATATTTCACTTAGACCATTTTTTAAGAGATGTATGTCTCTCCCAAAAAAATTAAGAAATTAGATGTTGGGCTCTGATTACAAAAGATGATATGAAGATGTTAAGTCATATTTGCCTTAAATAAAACTGTTTAATTGAATTAGTAATTATGTATAGTAAAATATCATAGAAAACGTTTCCATCCATTTATTTCAAAAATATCATGATTCATATTTCAATTTGTGCAGACACGTGCCGAAAATGATATTTTTATATGTTTAATTTGCAATGATTGTTGATTTATTTTTTCTCGAGTAAGAACATGATATTGTTTTTGTTAGAAAGTTTTGATGTCTCCGAAATATGCGGGTGAAAAATAGTTTTATATGCTTTAACAAATTTTGTATTGTTAATTATTACGTATGCTTCTTTGAAAGAAGATGCGTTTTCAAATAGCTGTCCTGCTTTTACCAGTATAGCTATAATATTATGTATGCTTCGTTGAAAGCTGATGCGTTTTTATTTCGCATGATTCATTAAAATGCGGAGATTAATTACAATCACGAAGGCAAATTCTTTGATTTGCACAATATATCTTCTTCGCATAAGTAAAATTAACAATTCAAAACATGTCCTATTGTTTAAAAATTTTTTAAAAAAATGCAGAAATATTTTTATGCAGAAGTATATGCAGAAATATACACTGAAGTGACAAAAATCATGGGATAGCAATATGCAAATATACAGATGGCAGTAGTACCGCAGCGAAAAAGCATAAATGCGCAGTTCGTTTTCCAGAGCTTTCATTTGTGTTCAAGTTATTCATGTGAACAGGTTTTTCGTGATTTATGGCGGCACGACGAGAATTAACAGACTTTGAACGTGGAATGTTAGTTGTAGCTAGAAGCATGGGTCATTCCACTGCGGATATCGTTAGTGAATTCAACATTCCGAGATTCACAGTATCAAGTGTGTGCCGAGAGTATGAAATTTCAGGCATCCGATCTCATCATGGACAGCGCGGTGGGTGACCACCAACACTTAACGACCGAGACCGCCGACGTCTGTGTAGAATGGTCAATGTTAATAGACAGGCAACACTTCGTCAAATACCTGCAGGAATCAATGGGGGACGTAGGAGGGACGTGTCCGATAGGACTGTGCGGCGAAATTTGTCTTCCTTGGGCTATAACAGCAGAAGTCCGACTCGAGTGCCTTTACTGACAGCACGACATCGCCTGCAGCGACTCTCCTGGGCTCGTGAGCATATCGACTGGTCCCTAGACCAGTGGAAAACCGTGGCGTGGTCAGATGAGTCACGATTTCAGTTGTTACGAGCTGATGGTAGAGTTCGAGTGTGCAACAGATCCCACGAAGCCACAGACCCAAACTGTCACCAAGGCACTGGTCAAGTTGGTGGTGGCTGCATAATGGTGTGGGCTGTTTTTACATGGCATGGACTCGGTCCTCTGGTGCAACTGAACCGATCATTGACTGGAAATGGTTATGTTCAGCTGCTTGCAGATCACTTGCAGCCATTCATGGACTTCACGTACCCACACAACGATGGGATTTTTATGGATGACAATGCGCCATGTCAACGGGCCAGAACTGTTCGCGATTGGTTTGAAGAACATTCCGGACAATTCCAGCGCATGATCTGGCCACCTAGATCGCCCGATATGAATCCCATCGAGCCTTTATGGGACATCATCGAAAGGTCCGTTCGTGCCCAAACTCCTGCCCCATCCACACTTTCACAATTATGGACGTCTATACAGACAGCATGGCTCAATATTCCTGCAGAGGACTTCCAACGACTTGTGGACTCCATGACACGTCGAATTGTTGCACTTCGCCGGGAAAAAAGAGGACCAACACGATATTAACAGTCATTCCATGACTTTTGTCACTTCAGTGTATATACTTCAACTTATTATCAATTGCTTTTTGTTAGTTCTTTCTTCTAAATGACGTCATCCTCAAGTTCCTTTAAGATTTCTTTCTTTTAAATAATTAATCTCGTTCTCAAAAAATTATCGTTTGGTGCTTTTCTAAAAAAAAATCAATTTTAACTGACGCACTTTTGTAATATATTTTTATTCTGTATTTTTATTTATTTTAATTCTTTAAGTGATAGGATTCGAAAGAAGTAAGGTATTGGGATTTATAGCAACAGTGCCTGTTATCCCATGTTTCAAATATTTAGAACAAAATATAAATTAAACACAAGAGAGTGCGCACGCACAAAAAAATTCTTTAAGTGAATTAATAATTTTGATATTGCAAACGATCAAGAAAAATTTTCTCTTGCATTTATTGTTAAAAAAATATCACATTTCCACTTTGTTTCATTTTATATGATCACGTGATGAATATTGTATTTTTCTGTTTTAGTTTTGGTAGTAATTAAGCTTTTTTTTTAAAATCAGAACTTCTGAAAATGTGATGGCAACATTTTATTAAAAGCAGATTTTTTTGTGTGTGATCCTCTGGAAGATAAAATTTTATTTTTATTTTATGCGAAATAAATTGTTGAAAAAAGAACGATTAAATTAAATGTTTAAAAATTCATTAAAAATAGAGTTTAAATTTATAGGTATAAACCTAGCATCATTCGAAAGCTATTTTTGTGCTTTAACTAGATGCAAAAATCAATTTTGTGCTGTAATATTTTCGGAAGTTATAGCGAAAACACTTCAAAATTTGGATTTTTTGTGATTAATTAAAATTTTGATTAAAAATTCAAAAAAAGGGGCTCCGAGGTGCACATTCCCGGCATCCAAGGTATACATATACCAAATTTGGTAGCTGTAGGTCGAACGGTCCGGCCTGCAGAGCGCCAACACACACACACACACACATACACACACATTGTGCTTTATTATAAGTAAAGATAAAGATAAAGATAACATTTTTCTGGACTAATCTTTGTCCTCAGGCTACGATTTTTTCATAGATTGTGGGAAAATATTATTTTCATCGAGCACTTCGATTACTAGTGGAATTATTGAATTGATGATTTTATATTATTCATGAATAAGCCAATACAAATGTTTTTTATAAGCTATGTGTTTTTCATAAGATGTTTTTCGTAACTTCTAAAATCAATCGTCAATTTATTCATTTTATTGTTACTTCCTCGGTAACGAACTGGTGATTTTTTTTATTCAATTCACTATGAGAATCTTCAGACTAAAATCTAGTTAAGGGTTAAACTAAATTTAATAAAGCACTTTCTTTTTTTATATATGCTTTTGTATTCCAAGAAGATGATGTGAAATTAAGTCACTTCATTATAAATAGCTGGAATAATTAAACTGCATGATTGTAAATTAAGTTTATTTAGCATTAAAATATCTGTTTTCTCTTTCAATCTAATTTATCAGGGTACAATTATTACACCAAAGAACTATTACTGACTACAATTGAAGACAAATAAATAAATATTTGTACTATGGTAGTTTTTAGCTACATTAATAGAGTTTAACCAATTGTACACAAAATTTGTCAAATAAATTACTACCTAAATTATTCAAACTCTGCATTCAATATTATGACCATGTAATCGGAGAACGTATTGTTTTTTTCTTTTCCTTTCAAAAACTATATATTTTCAGATGTTTCTAAATTTTTGATAGACTTTGTATAAAAATGTCTTGATAAAAAATGATTGAAATAGTTATTCATAACATTCATATTTAACACAGTAATTCCTTTGCAGACGAATCTACTTATTTTCCTTATTGGATGGAAGATCTTATTTGGGATAATTAATGTTATTTCAATACCTAGAATATCTTAGGGTATTTGAGGTAATGATGTTTTTTCAAGTGATTTTTACATTTTAAATTATTTTATATTTTCCCTTAATTGTATATTTAAAGTTAAAAATTTATTAATTCTATCGCGAATCAGATTATTCATTGTATACGAAGGGGGTAAGAAAAACAAATGCATGCAACTGAGGGGATAGAACTCGTTTTTTTTTTGGTGGAATATTAACTCGCAATGACTTCGGATTAAAAAAAGTGCTTAACATAAGAGAAAATGCCTAAAAATGAAGACTGGGAATCCATATTCAAGTTCTAATTATTTCTTAATAAAATTCACTGGTTTTTTAAGCCTAAATATATAGTGAAAATAAATACACGGGGGATCTAATATTTAAGCAGTCCTTCCTTCATATCATGCATAAAATAGTGAATTTGTACAGATATTTACAAAATATTTTCTCTAGCCTTCTTAAGAAACAACATCATTGTATTATGGGTGATTAGCGGATTGCGGTAGGCCCGAGCTCCCAATCTTAGGGTTGGAAGGCGAGTAACATACCAATCAAGCAAAAGGGACCCTTCAGCTCGAAGGAAGTTATCTGGCTTATATAGAATTCACCTCAGTATCTTTTCCTCATTCTATATTTATTTTGTCACAACTAATGTAAATTTTTGTTGTATTAAATTCATTTTTTTTTTGTATTTTTGTCTTATTTTCCTCGGATTCGAAACACATAAATTCCTACTCGTTAACTCAATCCTGATTTAACAAATATTTTATGTAGAGAACTGAGCTGAAAAATCATTTTTTAGTGAAAGCATGGAATATTTGTTAGTATTTTAAGATTTAAAAAACTTGTTTTATAAAGCTTTTTCTTTCAGCATTCATTTTATATAGCTTCCACGATAAGAGCATTCATTTTTTTCATTTAGAAAGGCACGCAATTCTAGCGCAATCAGTGTTCCTATCAAAATAGTACAACCTAGAATAAAATAAAGCCCTATTTTTTTCTAAAATTAGATCTAAGTAGAATTAAATCTCAAGAGTTTTATAAAAAAATATATTGAAATATTAGTGATCTTTTGACGGTCAGCAAAAAAAGCAAATAACATTTTTTTTTCGCAAATGTCTTAGCAAATTTTTAACAAAGAAAGAAAGGTTCAGTATCTGAATAAAAAAAACCTAAATAATGCTTGATTTTTTTAAATTAAATGTAAAATTAACTATTTTGAGTTATTTTGAAGCCAAATGAGAGATATTGTGCTTGCCTCCCCGTCGGCAAATTCTTGTCGCCGCTTCTGAATAATGTGACTGAAAATACAGAACATCTACAATTACATGAAAGATTTTGATTGTATAGAAGAAACTACTGAATAAAAAATGAAAATTTTATATATTAAACCAGAAAAAAATAAATTTTTAAAAACAGGGTGGGCGGCTGGAGAAAAAATTTTATTTAATAGAAGTTCGCAAAGGCGTTTCAAAGGTGGTGGGATGCCTTGCAAGGAGAAGTGATACGCTAACGGAACACGTTACAGTATTTTTAATCAAGAAGGAAAAAAGTGACTAAAAAAAAGTCAAATAGTTGAAAAAATTGTAATAATTTTAAAGACAGTGTTTAATTCCTGCACGTGCATATTTTTGCTTCTATTCTATGTATCGAAAGCAAGTATCTCTTAATAGTATAAATAAATCTTATAAACATTATATAATCTATATTAATAAAAATGCAGCTCGAAATGCGTTGCTAAGCGCAAAACTGGAGAACGGCTCGGCCGATTCGGCTAATTTTTTAAAAATATTTTCGTTAAGACACGATGATGGTTCTTATGGAGAGAAAAAAATTAAAAAACTGCATGGAAAATAGTTAAAACGACACTTTTCTTGCTTTCCCGCCAAAAATCTTCATTTCCTTCCCCCCAGATCAACTGAGTGAGATAACAGGAAGTAATAAATTATGATTTGTTTAGAAAGAAATACGTGAAGTCAGTTGGTTTTCATTCATAGATAACGGGGTGTTTAAAAAAGAAAGAAAATAGTTGCTTTTATTATTAGACGGTATGAATATTTAATCTATGCCTGCTCAAAATGAAATCTGGGCAGGGAAGAAAAAAAAGTAATAACAAAGGGGAAAAAGGGTTTATAGAAAGAAAAGTAGTGAAGAAAAAAAGGATAGAAAAGAAAAGATGTGTGTGTGTGTGTGTCACCATTATTTCGTCTGTACGAGGCATTTTCCAAGCTGTTTTTAAGCTTTCGCATCTCTTGAAAACCAATGGTGTCTTTATTTGTTTAGTTTGTTTACGTTTATGAAAATTTGAATACCATTATTCTATAAAAATGTAGAATTTTAGACATTTCCCTCCACCATTTAAGTAAAATATCAACTCCGGGACAATCATTGCTCGGTTAGAAACAGAAAGATGAGTAGTACAATGAACAGAACATCTGAAGAAAATAATACAATAAATGAATTATATCACTTTCAAGATTTATTTGGTTTAAAAATATTTTGGTGAAAAACCTGTTATGAGATACAGCTACATAAAATATTATATGAAAATTTTAGCGGGCATTAATACTGGCGAACCGACTGGTCGCCAAAGGCGGCTAGTATAAAATAATTTAATATTAACATTGGCAGAAATGCGCGATTGATGTACGTGATTATGGAGTAAACTAGTTTTAAAATTTCGATATCATCACACAAATTTTGCTTGAATTTACTTTGAAAACTAATTAAAAATTAGAAAATATGGCATGACGATGGAACTAATATCATTAAGGCCCTATCACACGGCGAAACTTTCGTCGACAGTTGTCGATTTGTGCCCTCTGGCAACCGGTCAAGCAAGTTTTCCGTCATCGTCAACTTTTTCTAACCTGCTTGAAAATGTCCACGATAGTGACGGAAATATTGTTTACAAACGAAATTCAACCAATCATGTGAAACTTTTCTGTGACGTAGTGTGCCAAGAAAGGCATCGGTTGGCGCTACAATAATATTGAAAAAGCATGCATTTAATGTTACATATTGCTAAATACTAAAAATAGTTTCGACAGAATGAAAAAAGCGAAGTAAAACTACGGTATCTTTTCTCCATTCTGTGGAACAACTTATTGCCCCACAAACTGGCACTACCGTATGGGGTATAGTTATCTAGAAGGATTGTGAAATTGCGATGGAATTTTCAGATATTCAACAGGATATTTTTAAGTAAATAAAAAAAATATATTAATTCTGATGTGAATTGTTTTCTTTATGTGAAATATATTTGACCATATTCAGTCTTTATTTATTCAAATAATAATATAATCTTTTGATTATAGTAATTCCTTAAATAGTTTGTTAACAGCTTCTATATAATTAAAAAATTTTAACTCAATGTTAGAGTTAAAAATATAATAGTGATTTTAAATTTTAATACTTGGATGTTCCTACAATGTTGCAGAAATATAAAACATACTATTTGGTTTTGACAAAAATATAAAAATGATCATACTTTTATCATTAGCAAAAAACGAAATCACCTTTTGTATGATAGACAATAAAATGCAGGCTTCTTTTTCCATATTTTTTTCTTTTAAATTTAACAAACTAACAGTTAATTTAGAATGATATTTCTGATGCTACATTTGCATTGAGAAAGATGCGTAGAATGGCCACACATTTGGAAATGGGCACACTAAAAAACAAATGTTTTATTGCTTCTCATTCCTGAAGTAATGTAGAGGGTTTCTTTTAAAATAATATTCTTTTCTTCTTTTTTTTTTTTTTTTTGGCAATTTAAAAATTTAAGAAAAACCTGTTTTTTAATATCCATGTAAAGATAAATGAAGTTTTAATACTTTAGCTTTGAAAAAAACTAAGGAAAATGCAATAACATATTTTGGAAAATTATTTTTTGATTATTATTATTGAATGAAAATTATTTAATGATTCCTATTTATCACAAATACTGGTAATAAATCCACAAAGATTTTTTTTAAAAAAACAAGCTCTGTAGTTGCAAATAAAATGAAAACAAAACATTTAACAAATTTTTTTAAAGAGCAATTTTAGAAATGAGCGAGTCTAAATAGTGTAATGCCTTAGAATTTACCAATATTTATCAAATGAAGAATCCTATTCAATTAATTGTTTTATAATTTTGAACTTCTTTGGGAAAAAATTAATTAAAAGAATGATAAATACAAATTGAGTTAAATATACTTTCTCAAAAATTAATTTAAAAAAATAAATAGGAGGGAATAAACATTCAATCAAATTTAAAAGAGTAAAAAATACTTCTTAATCAATGATATGGTGGTAATGTTTTTAAATATTGGTTTTATTTTTAATTAAAATCCAAAAAAATATGTTCTTAGTAAATTTTTTATGTCCTAGAATCAATTTCTTGCCATATTTCAAATTCCTAACTTTAATTATTTGCACTGCACATCTAGACACAGTAGTTTTTATTTTTATGTACACAAAACCTAAAATTTGTCGAGATGGATCCAACAAATATCAGTTTTCATATAGACAAAAATCATTTGATTTCAAAAGTTATTTAATTTTATTTTAAATGTATTGGCCCCCCTCTTCTGTTTTATTTATCAACTTTTGTTTTATTTGCTCTTTTCTAGAAAAATAAGCACTTTTAAGGTACTTAAAAATGATTTTAAAATTTCAGCACTATCGATGATGCACCTTTTAAGCTTAATTGAATGCACAACCACAAATCATTTTTCTTTTCAATATATTTTTGTTTTAAATTTAATATTGATTAGTTAAATTTATAGTAATTTATAAAATACAAACACAAAATCAGCATTTTTTTTTCTTGTCATTATTACTACAAAAATAATTACAAAACTGTTACTAAGAAAAATTAAAAAGTTTCATTATTTTACAGAATTTATTGTTACTAATTTTGATAAATTAGAAACAATTCCCTAGTAGCACAAAAATATTGTATAATATCCCAAAGATATTGAACTATATTGTGAATACCGAGTTATACCGAATACCGTATCAACAATATCATACAATATCAAATTATATTCAAGATATTTCAAAATTTTAAAAGTATTTTAAACTTAAGATTTTGGCCCTAATATATTAGTATTTGTCTAATAATTCAGTTTATTTGCGATTTTATTTCAAGAAATTCAGCAGGGCAATTTTTCATTAAGAAGTCGAATATTGTATAACATTGTTAAATATTGTGTAAACGATATTGTACACACAATATTTAACAATGTTAAAAAATATTGCGAAAATAATATTGTGAATTCTACGTAAAACTACATTGTTCAACACTATGGTGACATTATAACTTTGTATTTAACGTTATGATAAAACTTTTTACTTTTCTTTTGATTTTTTTCAAACGACCAAGCAATTTGGTATTAGAAAATATCCTGTTTTATGTATATATTGACTTATATATGGGAAATAAAATTAATTAATTTTAATTTAAATAGAATTAATTAGGTATATAAATAGTTATATATATATATAAAATTGAAAGAGTTATATATTTCGTTTTTTTAAAAATGTCAAATTTTTGTCTCACCTGGCCTAAGATTGTTATAAATATAATAGTCTACTGAATTCCTTTTCAACCTGGAGAAAATACACAAAAGCAATGTCGTTGATTTTAGCTGCATATGAGCTAATAGCAAAGACATTGCTTTTGTGAATTCTAAAAAAGAAATTTAAAATTGCGTATTTTCATACTTTCATAATTTGTCAAAGAATAGGTATATTCTTCTCTATAAAAGGATAAAGACAAAATTGTGTGGTTACATCAATAACGTTGAATTTTTGCCTTTCAAGACATAACCCCAAAAAATTAAATCTCTAGAAAAAATAAAGCATAGGAGATAAAGATTTTGAAAATCAATATACTTTTAAATAAATTAGTTAATATACTTTAAAATAAATTAGTTTGCAAAATATAACTTATAAATTCTGCAAAAAAAAATTTAAATATGTAAAGCGGTTTCAAAACATTTATATCTCTGCTGATTTTTTTTTTCTTCATTTTTATATGATATTATTAATGAAAAGACATTTTTTAACATAGAGTTTCTTTTGTGAAATTGTTGAAATAATGAGAGATAGGTAATAATAAATTTAATTATAGAATTATGTTAATTTTTTTAGGTTGAGAAATTAAGACCCCTAATTAAAAAAGCATTTTTCCCTTTTCAAGGTGTGGTAATGTTTCGAAAACAAATTAAGAATTTAGTTTTAAACACATATTGGTTATTGAGAAAAAAGTTGGGAAGGTTTATCATTGGGTAAGTAATTACTGACTGACCCAATGATAAACATTTACTTAAATTAAGATAACCAGATTGATAAAAACCCATTTTCTCACAGCGGTAACTAGACCCCTACGGCTGGGAAAGAAAGGAAATGAAAAATGCTGGATTGGTTTCCGAACTCTCTCTCCCGTGAAGCTGATAATTTTTGTTGGGTCTTGCACGATTTTAGAGAAGCCATACTCAGAAACATTAGGCCCTCGGTTGGTTAAATTTAAATAATTAAATATTTCATAGCTAATTTTATTTTAAAATAATAATTTCTAATAATTAATAATTCCAAGCAATGACGTTATATGACCCTTGTGTTATAAGTATTGCACGATCAACGACGGATAGAAAATGAGCAATTGATTGATAAGTTCCTCCGATTAATTCATAAAATACGCCCTATTGATACAGAAAACAAATTTTCATAATATTATTTAAATCTTATTATGAAATAAAATAATAGCTGGAATAAGTAAAAATAATTATGAACTTATAATAATCAAATTCGATTATAACAATAATTGAAGATAACAAGAAGATGTGTTAATCATCTATAAATGAATCAACTGCTAAAAATTTTTCGAGACCATATTTGGATTATTCACTAAAGAATAATAACTCAATTATAGTTATGATTGCTATTTCGATAAAATAAATTCTTATTGAAAGTAAAGTTACTTCTACTCTGTAGAAGATCGAATATTAATAATAAGTTTGTTTTAATTAAGAGTCGTTTTAGAAAAAATAATTCCTGAATTTCTAATTTTTTTTATTTATTCATTTTTTTTTTTACTTAACAGGTAGTATTTTTTAAATTCCTCAAGCTAAAAGAAGCGGCATTTTATCTTAAAACCGAGAAGCAATTTGAAGAACTATGGATATGCTACAACATTCATGCAAGTCACATTCACTTGCTAATGGTTTAAAAGTCTGCCTCGTGTTCTGGAGGTCCCGGGTTCGGGCATGGTTGTTCCTTTGTGTGCTATCTGTGAGATGGGTGAATGTGCCCCCCCCTGTAAAAAGGGGCTGTGCAAGCGTATGTGTGTGTGTGTTTCATCTTCATATGAGCTAGAAGTCAGACTTCTGCCCTCGGGTGCTCAGGGGTTCATACCCTCAGAAGCTACTGCACCCCTCTTTCCGCGGTAAAAAGCGGACACGACATCATCATCATCAATGGTTTAAAAATATTTTTCTATAAATTTGATGAGGGCTTAAAAGTAGCATCACAAATTGCTCGGTTTGGAGACTAAAATCATTCAGTTAAAATTTAAATATAAAATAACAAAATAATTTAATTTTGAATCTCAAAACATGAAAATTGAAGAAAATTAAAATTACATTTAAACTATAGCCCCCTTTCGCAATAACAATTCTAACAAATTATGAATGAAGGGCATGCCATGCATTCATTATCTCAGGTCGGATAAAAGACGTGATCTTTGAAGAATTTAGATATAGTAACAGTAATAAAATGAATTTCGTAAAAATTGAATTCATTCGTTTTTACTTTCTTCTATCCAAAGAAAAATTATAACTTTAATAGAAAAAGTAAAATTAAAGGGTCTTTTTTTTTTTTAATTTTACAATTCCAAATTTTACCTAGTCCGAAAAACAACTTAGAATTATGCTTGTCTGCCAGCCTGTGAGCCCAACAATTCAAAAATGCTTTTAGCTAGACGCATGAAATTTGGTGCATCAAATTAGTAGATATCTGTCAAATTTTGAGCGAAATTCATTCAGAGGAAATGTTTGTCCTGCTGTTCTAATATAAGTTAACACGATAACTAAAAAACAAAGAGAGCTAGATAAATGAAATATGGTGTACAGATTTAACGTCGGAATAGTAGATATAAATTGAATTTGAAACCAAATTTACTATGAAATTAACCATATGTAAGTCTGCATCTTTTAGAACCTTTAAGTGGTATAACTCAAAAACACAATGGCTGAATATATTAATTATGCGATTCTGTGACAGCATTCGCAGTGTTGCATCTCAATTGGTCGAAAAAAAGATTCTTTTGAAATAAATAATAATTTTTTTTTGCAATTGTTCCTTTCTATAAAAGGATAAAATTTCTTTTTTATATTGTCTTATCTTCTTGATGAAATTATTTATAATTAATTTTGAATATCAAAATTTTTATCCAAAAGGTATCAGAAAATATTAATATATAAAAACTTTTTTCAAATGATTTTTCCAAATGCTTTATGAGTTGCGAATTTTTTACTATGAAGATTATAATTTAAAAAAGAATATGAGGCTGAAGAATGTTTATGCCATTGCTTTGTGAACGTTGAAGAAAACCTTATACTCTTTTGAAAAACGGGAAATGAGTTTCTTGAATGCTTTTTTATACACTATAACGAAACACATTTTCCCTACATTAAGATCGATATAATGTTCTTTTATATCATTTTAAAAATGTATTTATGACTTATAAAAATAAATTACTTTGAAATCCATAAGAATTTCGAAAGAATTTCTAGAATTGAAAGAGAAGGGAGAAACGACAAAAGAATTGCCTAATTACGCAATTCTAGTGTCGTCCAGTCTTGACTCATGATGAATGTTAGAGAGAGAAAACTTTACAGTTAGTTTACTTTGTGTGTGTGTGTGTGTGTGTGTGTGTGTGTGTGTACGCGCGCGCGTGTGCGTGCGTGTTTAATGTTTGTGACCATATTAACCATAGTATATTGAAGCAAATTTTTCAGAAATTAAATTCATTTTTTAAAAAAATTTCTAATTTCGCTTTATTATTACTTTTTATTTATAATTAAAAAATATTACAAATATTAGATGAATTTTCAGTCTTAAATATTCCAGATTCTGATACAAAATATAAAATCCTGGCTAAGCAGATGAATGGTTGTACTTTCAAAATCCAATAAATAATTAAAACAAAATAAATTTAGAAATAATCACACAATTCATGGGTTAAAAATTTTCAAAACCAGAAGGCATTCAATACAATATGGGCATTTTACAATTTAATTCATTGTTTTCCTTTCCAATTTATGTACATTGTATTAAGTTTGTTATATCCCATGTTTAGGAAAGCTGAGGAATGGAATTCATCCTAACATTATTTCCAAAATAAATATATTTATCTTTTTTTTAATGTGGCACAAACAAGCCATTTAATTAAAGTTTAAGATATTTTCTATATTTCGGAAAAACATGCAGAAATCTGGAGCATCCCAGCTGCACAGAAACACCAGGCAATGTTGCAAAAGTTGAAAAATTCAACTTACTTTTGTTCATTTCCTTTCTCTTTTACGACATTTCAATATATTTTTAAATAAATAATTTATTTATAAAATTAAAAAAGGGACGTTTTATTAAAATTGGCTGTTAGTATTAAAACTATTGAGATAAAGGATTGAACCAGTTCTTTGGAATTGAGTCCGAAGTCTTACATTTTCATAGACATGTAAATCTTGCCCATCCTCCTTGATTGAAAAATTAGTAAACGTAATTATTGTTAAAAATAAAGTCGTGTCAAATAAAATTCTATAAATATTAAATTATTTAATTACTCCTTCTTAATTACAGGATTCTATGATATTAACAGAATTATGAAAAGAAAATAAATGTCCCAAACTCGAAGTGCTTCAATAATTAATCAGAGATGAATTCTATGTTCTAAGAGTCCTTCTAAGATTCCCGCTGCCCTTAGTACGATTTCCTGTGCAAGCAGAGAAAATCTAAAATATCTTGTTCAAAGTGTAACTTTTCCGAACTAGTTTGAGGGGGGTTCACGACCCCTTTCTTGTGAATTCCCAAGACCTCTACAATTGAAGAGGGAAAGTTTTATTAGGGGTGGTTTGACTGGTCGAATGACCTTCTGAATAAAACACTCCCTCACAGCAGTATCTCCCGGGGACCGGGGATTCTTTTCTTGTTGAGTGTTATTTTTCGTTAGTTTGGTCGTTCTCTGTATATGACTCTCTGCAAGCTATGTTTTGAAGCTGATAAAAAAGGGTAGATTTTTAAAAAGCACGCAAAACTATAGATCTTAGTGTAGCGGCTTTGTTTCTTGCAGTTTTCCCATTGATTTTCTGGATATTCTTTCTCATCCGTAATGTCAGGTAAGAAAAATTCTTACCCAACTTTCTGACGTCGAGCTTCAAAACACGTTAAATTAGCTCTAGAGCAAGAATTAAATTGTTTGGTTTCTGAAGCTCAAAACTTAGAATTTTTTAAAAACAACAGCAATGAAAAGTTTAGTCTCCCTCGCAGGTATGTCTTTTTAATTTTCACCTCTCTCAGCAATGTCATTTGATATAGTACTGTTACTAATTATGTTTATTAATTAGTGAATGTTATTATTTGCCTTATAATATGATTTTATATAATATTGGAATCAAGTTTCCCTAGAGTGGAATGACATTTATTTATTGTTTTTATATATTTAGTAATATTTAAGATATAGTTTGCGTAGCTAGCCTATATAAATGTGCACCTTTTTAAATGAATTAATTTCACGTTTAATCTTAAAAAATACAGTTAATAATGATAAGTTTTTTTTAATAATTAATATTCGATCAAATAAATTACACTGAAAGAACAATAGGATCATTCGAAAATGTGAATAAATTTACAATAAAATTCTTCAAGAAATATTTTTGCGGTGTAAATTTTCTATCACAGAATAAATAGCACTTCCAAAGACAAGAATAAGGGTTAAAGAAGAAAAAAATAGTCATTTGCATTAAAATCTTGTTTTTGCTTGTGAATTTTTCTTCGAAAACCCTTTAATTTATGAATCCGGCTAATGCGAAAATTCCAGTAGTCCCGATTCTAGTTCCGAATTTTTTTGTACACGAAAACAGAATGAAATCTTCCCTTGACTCATAGTGATAACAAAAAGAGGACACCTATTGCGCTGTGATTGAAATATCCGTTCATATTTTTACCCTAATAGAGTATCCTGTGGTTTTCGTTTGAGACTTTAAGGAAGAGTTTGATTAATTTGTTGTTAGTTGTTTAAATTCCTTTAACCCGTATTTGAAAGATTTTTCTAATGCATTTTTTTTTGTACTTGTGCACCTTATCGCTTCTATACATTTAAACACTCACACACACATATATATTAAAGCAGGATAAACGAATCGAAAGTAAAGCATTTTTTATGATGATGGTTAAAATTCCTTAAGTTTTTTTTACAAAAAAAATGTATTGATTATTTATTATCTATGAAATATTTTAATGATTAAAATAAAGTTATTTTAAATTCACTATGACAGTTGAATTCTCTACAGAATTTTTAAAAATATATAACTCTTGAAAATGTATCAAAATATAAATAATTGTAAATACAAATTGATAATTTTTTACTCTTCCTTAACCCTCTAAGCGTTTCCATTCTACGTGTGAAACTCCTGTAAAATGAAGGAAGCGGGACTAGTTTTCTGTCGCGAAAGCGTGTCGGTTTTCTACCAGAGATGTGTAGGAAGCGTTCACGGGTTTTCTTCCTTCCCCTCCTTTTCTTCATGGGAGGTCAACAAGCCTCGGGTATCAGCATATTACCACCTATTCATGCCAAATTTTATTGCTTTCGTTTATTTTGTACGGCTACAAACGTCAGAGTGTTTCTGGGAATAGTGCATCGGTTGCTTTTTAACCCCGATTGCTGATAGCACTTTCTAAACTGTTACACAGTGTAAATATAAACAGATAGGTTTTCACTTAATTTTTGCTGGATATATTAAGTACAGAATCTTTCATCATACATTCGGTCTTATTATACATATATTTTCAAAATTAGCAATTAATGAAGGATTAAAATTGTATTCATATCCTTTTATTATTATTCCAAATAAATTATTTTGTACAGAGCAATCAATAGTTGCAATATTGTAGCATTTGTCTAGAATTGTAACTAAGCACGGATAGTTCAGTTAATCAGATACATATAAATAACAATATATAACAATTTTTTTAAAAGAACGGGCATCATATTCTATTATAATAAGAAATACAAATCAGCAATATGATTGAATATATGAAAATATATATAATTCTAGAAACATAATTGGCTACTTATGTATTAATGATCCGGGTTCTAAAATATCTCGTAGCAATTTTATCAAAATTCAGTATTGTTTTTAATCATGATTTTTTATTGAAAAATTGTGGCTTTTCGCTCTTAAATGCCTTAAATAATGAAATTATAAAGCTCAAACGTCGTTAAATATACCAAGGTAAATGCAGATTAATTGGCAACCGTATTAAAAATTTATTTTTGAAATTATAGAATATTCTGGTGATTTTAAAGTGTTTGTGAAATTTATTAAAATTATCGACATTTTTTGCGATTCCCCCCCCCCATTAATTTGCGTGCACGTTCAACGATACTGCTACCTTCAAAAATAATAATAGGCAGCTTGAGGAAGCAAACAAACGATTCTTTTAAAATATTATACTGAAATATTTTATTCCTCATAAATTTCGATATGTTTATAATGTTTAATATTCTTAAAAAAATACAATGGACATAAATTCATCTTCTAATTTTCTTCCATTCTGTAAAAGAAAACACTAATTATTTATTGCTATATTTGCTAGTTTTATCAAACAAGGTAATTCACAAAAGTTTCTGTTGCACTTACATTTTTTTTTTTATAAAATTGACCGTGGAAAAGTAATTGATGTTTTAAATACATGAAATTAAACTTGTAAAACATATGTTCGCATGTGTAACTTTGAAACTTTCCATTTTCTTTCTCTTATTAATGATCGCTAATAGTGAAGATAACAATCATTGAAAAGTTTTTTTATAACTATTCAGGTCGAAGGAAATAAAGGAATAAGCATCTTGTTTTGGTAGAAACTTTAACAATTCCACAAATGAATTAAGAAATTTTAATGTTTTAGAACTGTATTTGAAATTTTAATTGCTTATACGAAAAGATGTCTTTACTTTTGCCGATTATCTCCTTAGACATAGTAAACATATCAAACTATATAAATAAATGGATTTAATGAAGATATAGTGATAATAGTATTTCAGTGAAGTTGTGATGTATAAATTTTAGAAGTATTTGCCATCATAGTTTGAAAACTCTCGAAAACTGCCATAAAAAGTAATCGATTCCTTATTTAGAAGTAATAACTGGTGTAAGCCATTACTTTCAATTATGAAAGAAATATGCCCTGTTGTATCCAGAATCATTGACATTAATTAGTCTTGAATTGATTTCGAAATGCACAAATATATGTATATATATTTAATTCCTTAAAGAAACTTTCGCGCACGACAAACCCTTATTATTTTTATAGTACCACAATAAACCGTATTCTAAAATATCTTATGATAGTTAACTTTCCTGGGAAATTATATAATATTTTTCATCTTCTGTTCTTTTTCTTCAATAAATCAATATTATGGTATTTGTGTTGACATCTGTTTTATGAAGATTTATGTCATAAGTGTTATGGGGATTTATGACATCATTGTTCAGAGAAATTCAAAATAAATCTAAAGCTGGCATTTAGTAAATAAATGAACTCAATATTAGAAGAAATTACTTATTAATATACATTTGTTCAGTAAGTATGAAGTTATCTTTTATTACAATTAAACAATTACTCTTTGGGAGTATTTGCTTTGGGAAAAAAGAATTCAGATTATAGAAATTTTATACTTACACAATATGCTCAGTTTTAAAACATTACGTCACAGTTTTATCAAAAGTTCATTTTAAATTGTAATCATACTTTTTGACAAAAGTTAATAATAGCATTGACTTAATACCCCAAACTTATCAAATTAAATGCTAATTAAAAAAAGCCTTTAATAAACAACGAGATTCAAATTTGTAAGCTAATTCATTAATTTATGGGGGTTTTTTCTCTTTTGTATCTGTCAAAGCATCTCAAGTGGATTTTTTTTTCTTTATTGAAATTAAATTAAAGAAGTCGAATTGAGATATATAATAAAATTTTATATTCCCAACAGCTAAAACAAATTAGGTCTCTTTTAAGGAATTAGAATTGATCATACATGGAAACTTTATGTAGAGATATTTCAATCCACAGAAATTATAACTTAGTTTTAAATTTATGTCATCCTAAAAAAATAACTGACATTTCATGTAACTAATTAATTTTAGAAAATACAGAAGCTCTGTTATTGCTACTTAATTTTTTTTTGTCTCGACTTAAGAGAAAAATTAGTACTTAGTAATATAGATGAATAAATTATACAGCGATGTATGCAGAATTTTGTAGAGTAAAATGCATGCATTTGATCTTTTTTTTTTCAATCTTGATGAAAGACAATTTTCAATGCCGTAAAGCCGTAAGTGATAAAAGTTAAATTTATAGTGACTTCTTTTTTATGGAAATTAAGAAGTAAACTATTTCTATTTACAGAGAAATCCACATAACCTTATTTCCCATGGCATCAGAAAAGGAATTATAAATGAGTATTAAATAATATAGAGTTTAATTTTTAAATTATGAACTGAAACTGAAAAAAAAAACATATTCTATGCATACTAAGGAAGTGAATGAAAACCAATTTTTGTACATTATTTATTAAGGGAACAACTTTAAATGTTAGCCATGAGCTAGTACAATCAAATAATTTATAATGTTTAACAATCTCAAAAATTCTTTTAAAAATCACAAAGATTGACATTACATAATAACATAATATTTCCCAATACGTAAATAATTACAAAAATTTACACTAAATAATCATTATAAAAAATGTACACTAAATAATCATTACAAAAATTAAATCTAAATAATCATTGTAAAAAATTAAATCTATATAATCATTGTAAAAAATTAAATCTAAATAATCATTATAAAAAATTAAATCTAAACAATTATTATAAAAATTTAAATCTATATACTTATAAAAATTTATCTTATAAAAGGATGCATTAATTGTGGTCACATTGCTGTTATATTACACTAATAGTCCCTGATAAGAATGCATCTTGTTCTTGCATACATCAACTAATGAATATTGTAGATGTTAAATATTTTGATGTGGGAAAAAACAACTTAATTCACCTTTTAATTTGGAAGTAGCAACGTAAGCAGTAAAAACAATTTTATAGTCTATTTTTAACAACATGGAATATTTTTTCTGGATTACTATAAGAAATGTAGCACATTAAACATATTATTATAAAATGAAAATATAAAGAAAAACATATAATTACAAATATCAAAAATCTTATATTTGCATGCTTCTTCCAATATCAAGCTGTTGTCAAAGGTATTACACTATTTATAACAGAGACACAGTATGATACCTTTCAAAACATGGGGCTGCACACAAACCAACATCGCAATCTTTACATTCAAATCGTGTCTCTCTGCGAATGCGCTTTCCATTGTCGTTTTTTTTAAGACAGCATACTACACATTTTCGCACTGATTTTCTTTTTATAAAACTATCCTTTTGCACATATGAAGGAAAATATCGCCCAACAAAATGAGCTACATTTTCAGATCCTTTAGGGGTGACAAAATTGTGAATATCAGGATCAGTACCCCCATCTTCGATTAATCGTTCGATTAATTTCATTCGAAAACCAACATGATTTAATGTTCCGCTGTTCTTTTTAAAAATCACGAAAGAATTCCATACGATTTGATTTAATAAATGACGAAAAATCTTCTTGTAGTATTTTTTCTGTTGACTTCTGACAACAGGGTAGTAGGATAGACATTGGTCTGATCTATACACACCACCCATTGAATAATTGTAAAATACCACGGCCTTAGGTTTTATCTTCACGTCGGGATTTCCCTTCATAGATTTTACATCCGTCATTTCAGTATTATGGAAAGTACTTAGCATGAGAAGGGTTTTTTTTTGTCCTTCCATTTCAGTACACACATTTTACCTTTTTGAAAACCAACTTCTCCTTTCTTTACAGATAAGTTTTTGAAAGCTGTGGGTAAACCTTTTCGGTTGGATCTTAGAGTTCCACAAATATCTGTTTTGCTTTGTATCAAGAATTCTGCCAATTCTGGCGAGGTATAGTAATTATCTGTTGATAAACAGTATCCTTTACCTTTTAACTCGTGAAGAAGAGTCATCACACTTTTTGTGGAAAGACCATAATCATTGTAGTCACCATGGAAGATGGTGCCTTTTCCTGTATATATGAAGAAGTTCCAAATATAACCGCTTTCGGATTCGCACAACTGAAATAATTTTATTCCGAAACGAGCGCGTTTATTTGGTATAAATTGCTTCCAACTCAAACGACCTTTATAAACTATTAAAGATTCGTCCACAGATATATCCGATTCAGGTATATAAATAGATTTGAATCTTTTTATAATCATATCGTGTAGATCAACAATTTTCCGTAGTTTTGGGTTCGGATGAAGTTTTTCGTCAAAAGCATCATTGTTCTCAAAATGTAGGAATTTCGTTAAGAGTCCATATTTCATCTCGCTCATAATTTTTCCAAAAAATGGCGCACATAAAATTGGCCTTTTCGACCAAAACCACTTCTCCACTGGCTTTTGAACTATTCCTTGCAACAACAAAAGGGAGAGAAATCTCTTCATCTCTTGAATATTTGTCTCATTCCATTTCAGAACTCTAGAAGAAGGTGGAAGTTCCACATTCGCTAAATACGATTCAGCATATCTGTTCGTTTCTGTGACTATATAAGAGAAAAGTTCTTCATCAAAAAAAAAAAGGCTGTGATAATCTAAGGGATCATCAGAATCTCCGATTGAAGCTTTTATTCCTGGATTTCCAGTAAATGGAAATTTAGGAGGACACGGCTGAGGAAGAGTAGGATCAACTCGACACCAATCTCTGGCACTATCTAGAGAATCATCATCGGATTCACTTTCGGAAGAGGTAAACTCTTCTTCCGAGCTTTCCGTTTCGATTAAAAGTTCTG
>JAOUZG010048044.1:0-10132 GCA_026289955.1 Argiope argentata
AAATTGCCAATCATCAACATTACAAAAATGGGTTATCCGGTCTACTCGAGCATCATTTTTCATTTCAAACAGTCCATATATGAAGATTTACATTATTATGAACATGACCCAAAGTTAATTTATAACTGCTGTAGAAACAAAGCTACAATCTTTGGTGAATATTTAAAAAATTATCCATTATCATCATATAATATGTAAAATTTTAAAATGTAAATTACTATACATAATATGTGTACTTGTGTATTTAATGTATATATTGTACATTGTGTATATAATGATTCAAATGGTGGAAAATGTATGAAAAAAAAGTTTTCTTTTTTTCAATTATTTATTGAAAAGCCAAGATTGGTTTATATAATTTTTTTTTAAAAAAAGAAGTCATATGTATTTTACAATGAAATCACAATGAAATATTATAAAATAACAAAAATAAAATATTCATGATTACATACACAATGTTAATAAAATAACGACAAAAAACACATTTCAAACATTTGCAATTCCATTCCACCGGTTACAATAGCAGTACTGAAAAAATGTCTCATTTCCTCCAACAGTTCCTTTGTCACTATTATAATCCACCGTGTAACCAAATTCCATACAGTTTTTTAAACGTTGTAAACTCCATTCTCTTTAGAGATAAAAAAAAAAACAGGAGTATCCACCAAAGAAAAATATGGGCTTGATAAAGCTCTTTCCACATTTCCATATATTACACGTAAATTTCCACTGATATCGATCATCAGTACGGCCCAAAACCACGAAAAATATTCTTGTAAATGTTCATCTAGTTGGTAAGTATCAGTGAGTTTCAACAGTACATTATCCACTTGATCAATAGTCAACATGATGGAATTTAGTTTGATGCTACATTCACTGGAATTTACATTCACTAAATCTTTCGAATAAAGTAGCGGTCCACATTTGATCCTTTTTTTTAATTTTTTGATATTTGGTTATTCTAGTAATATCTATAGAAGGAAAATAATAAATACCATTCAATAGTAATCCATTCAACAGGTAATTTTTTTCCTCATCATACAGCTGGAAAAAGAACATGATCTCTGATGGTTAGCGAGACTGTGAATGTGCTCAAGAGTTGCAATTCAACCCGTTTATATAGTGTGTTTATCAGCAGAAAAAATCTATGACGTATGAGGAAGTAACGATTATTTCAACAACAAAACTTGCCAAGTATGGAATAGATTTATTTATAAAAAAACGATATTATGAATAATGGTTTAAGCCAATATTGATTTTATTTTATTTTAGCAACAAAAAAAATTAAAAAAAGATTTATCGGTAATGAGTTGCAATTAGTTTAAAATAAATAATAGTGTATTGTTTCTCCATTTACCAATGATAGTCGAAACCAAGATTTGTACAAAACATTTCTTTTTTTTTTAATAATTGCTATATCATCATTTCCGTCCTTGGTATTTGTTTTCATGATTCATTTCTCACCTTACTTGGTGTATTTATCATCTTTTTTTATCTGTAAACAAGATTAGCGAAACGGTATATAAAGGGCGATATTTAGCAAAGAGCTTCAGTTTTAGTGTGCAGTTTAAAAGAAATACACCTTAAAAATATGGCTCCATTTGTAGGATTTGTAGTTTCTCTAACTTACAATTATTTTGATAACGGAAAAGCTTACCCAGTCTAAGGATGTTTTATAAATCAGTTTAACAAAGAGGATTGTATCACGCGAGTTTGAAAAATTTTACAACTCCAGCGTTCTTAATAGGAAGCGTGTGGACTTGTAAAAATTCAGACTTGGTGAAAAATTTACAAGTCCATCGCTGTTAAAGGGAAGTCTTTTTTGCCATGCTTGAAAAGTTGCAAGTGCAGCGCGTTTAATAAGAAATGAGTTTACTTGTTGTTTTTGCATTTGAATTTGCACTTTTTTTGTGTGTGATTTTTACGTTTTATTTTCAGACTTTATAAACCCAGCTCACTAGCTTCAGTGGGATTCATATCCCCACTCCTGACATCGGATGGGTAAGAAACATTTTGGCTCTCCTCTCTGTGCTTTTTAATTTTTTTAAAAATTTTTTTCAACGTACGGTCAAGTGTATTTATTTACTCTTTTTTTTCTGATCAATTGCAATTTTTTTGATTTTAAAGTAAAATTCTATAACTTATAACTTGCCATTTCTCTCTGGATCGTTCCCCTCAGGGGCTCACCTTCTTTAGGTGGGTACGGGTGTCCCAATCCCGAGGTTCCCAGGGATCTTTACTCATTTTATGTTTATTCTCCACTACTCCTTTTCTGTCTGCTTGATCCTTCTTTCCCTCGACGGCAAGCGAGGGAGCTCTCCATGAGAGGCTGTCGCCGCTCTGTTTGCTTCTTGCTTCTCATGGACAGTCAAAAACCCCACGTGTTGGCTGTGCGTGGCGACCCATTAGACGGGCGGTGCACTGTGGTCCCCGGTGTATCAATCGGCTGGTACCTAGTCACCTGAGTGGCTAGACTGCTAGGGATCAAGCGAAGGGGTTACTTCTTGGGCTTGGCGTTAAGGGTGGTCACTGTCCCCGGGGGTAACTCTGAGCGTATAGGTTCCGGCTAGCACTAAGGTAAGTGCTGAGGCTGGGAATGGCCAGAGCCGGTGGCTGCCTTCCCTTTGTTGGGCTCCATGGTGGGCGGTGTCGTCGGACCTGAATACCCATCAATGTCATATGGGCAAAAAAAAACCGTTCTCTCTTAAGTGGGCATCAAATGTTTCATAATCAAATTCAAACCATATCACAGTTTGATTCATTTTTCATCATGAAAAGAATTTCCGAATCTAAGGAGACTTTTCACTCTGTATCACCGTTTCTTGTACAGAAATCTATAACTGCTACTGTCGGTGATGTTGCGGCTATACGAAAAATGCGTTCTGGTGACTTGCTAATAGAAGTGAATTCTAAGAAGCAAGCCCAGCAATTATTGAAACTAAAGGCTTTGGCTACGATTCCTGTTTCTGTTTCCCCTCACTCTTCATTAAATTACTCGAAAGGGGTTATAACTTGTGGAGAACTGTACAATGTTTCACTTGAAGAAATTTCTAAAGAATTTCAACACCAAGCAGTCAGTCATGTACGCCGCATAACCATTCGGCGGGATGGGCAACTCATTAACACAAAACATCTTATCCTCACCTTTCATTCACCTAAACTGCCTGATTTTGTATATGCCGGTTATATGAAACTACCTGTCAGAGCATATATACCTAATCTCTTGAGATGTTTCCAATGTCAACGTTTCGGTCACTCTAAAGTCAATTGCCGAGGGACAGCGACTTGCGCCCGGTGTGCTCAAACAGGTCATGAAAGCCTAGAGTGTACTGCACCAGAAAAGTGTGTAAATTGTGGTGATGACCATGCTTCTTTTTCACGACTATGCAAACGTTGGACACTCGAGAAGGAAATAACCACTCTTAAATTCAAAGAAAACATTACGTATCCTGAAGCTAGACGCAAAATTCTGGCTCAAACACCTACGCCTGGTTTAACTTATGCCTCTGTGGTACAGAAACAGTTCTGCGTAAACTGCTCTTGCCCAAATTGTGTGAAATCTGTAAGCCCCTCAAAACCGCTTGAAAAGTCAACTGACTCAGAAACAGAACATTCTACAAACAATGAAGTGGAAATCTTGAAACCGGACAAACCTAAAAGAGATAGATCAAAATCTGGAAAGCACTTTAAGCTACAACTCTCAAAACGTGGCGTTTCTCCACAAGATATTAGACGGAAACTGAAAAAGTCAACTTTACGCAATTCGGCTGCTTTGGGACTCACAAGCCAGGGTGTTGTCCACAAAGATTTATCGTCAATTTTTGGTGCCACACCCAAAAATGTTGATCTAATCACGCTGCATCCATCTGAAGAGGAGGATGAATTTAAAATGAGTTGCGATACTACGCAACCTCCAAACAATGCTCCTAATTCTCCACTTGAAGCAAAAGTTTCTTAATGGGTACCTTCGTTTCATGGAATTGTCGCGGCTTTCGGTCCAAATTGAATGACATAAAGACTATCGTTAACAACTTTCATCCCATCTGCCTTGGTGTTCAGGAGACTTTCTTGACACCCAATATCCCCATCAAAATTCGCGGTTATAATTGTGCTCGTAAAGATGCAGACACAGCTTCTCATCCTTCTGGTGGTGTCTGTATTTTTACTTCGAATTTATATCCGAGCACGCCTCTTACATTACACACTTCTCTGCAGGCTGTGGCTGTGCAAGTTCATACACGAATTTTGGTCACAGTCTGCTGCATTTACTTACCGCCTCATGATGTCATTCGTCAACAAGATCTAGACAATCTAGTGGACCAACTTCCTTCGCCTTTTGTTTTGGTCGGTGACTTTAATGGACATAGCACGCTGTGGGGTTCGTCTAGTACAAATTCTCGTGGGCAACAGATAGAACATTTCATTTCCAATAATTGTCTCTATTTGCTCAACAACGATGAAAACACGTACTTTCATGAACCCACTCGCAGCTTCCATAGCCTTGATCTAGCCATGTGCTCTCCTGAACTTTTACCGTTATTGGACTTTGCAGTTAGCAAAGATCTACATAATAGCGATCATTTCCCTATTATTGTCTCCCATGCTGATAGCGGTGGTGCGACTCCCTGTCCTCCACGTTTTCTATTCCATCGGGCAGACTGGGATACTTTCACACAATTGGCAAATATCACACAGTCTATGGTAAATACTTTCGACATTACGGAAGCAGTTCAACTTGTCATTGACACTATATTAAACGCTGCAAATGCCACAATTCCAAAAACCTCCCCACGTCTCAGAAAATTTCGCAGACCGTGGTGGAATGAGGCTTGTCGCGACAGCCACAAGCAGCAAAAGAAATTATGGAACATTTTTCGGAGATATCCGACCACTAAAAACCTCGTTGCTTTTAAAAAAGCCAAAGCGCTGGCTCGTCGCATTCGTCGTCGTAGTCAAAGGGACTCCTGGGTTAAGTTCATATCGTCTATCACACCATCGACTTCTAGCAAACAGTTGTGGAAAAAAGTCAAAGCCGCTAATGGCATTTATAGTGAATCATCCATTCCTGTTTTAAATACGAGAAATGTGATATATTCTGCTCCATTAGACGTAGCCAATATTCTCGGCCAAACCTTCGCACATGTTTCCGCAACAGATTCCTATACTCCAGAATTTCTGGCGATTAAGATTCCCGCTGAACAGTTGCCTTTGCATTTTAAGGACCGTCACAAATTTTCGTACAACTGCAAATTTAAAATGTTTGAACTCGAAAAGGCGTTAACTAAGTCTCATGATACCAGCCCAGGACCAGATGGGATAACATACAATATGCTCCGACACCTGAATACTACTTCCCTTTCCAACCTGTTGATTGTATTTAACAGAATTTGGACCGAACATAAGTACCCTTTACAATGGCGTGAAGCTATTGTTATCCCAATCCTAAAACCTGGCAAAGATAGCTCCAACCCTTTGAACTACCGACCGATAGCATTAACGAGCTGCCTCTGTAAAACTTTAGAACGTATGGTCAATGATCGTCTGATTTTTGAATTAGAAAAACAAGGTTGTGTTACCCTGTTGCAAAGTGGTTTTCGTAGAGGACGGTCTACTGTTGACAACCTCGTTCTTCTCGAAACACAAATTCGCAACACCTTTGTGAGAAGAAATCACCTTGTATCTATTTTCTTCGACATAGAGAAAGCCTACGACCGTACATGGCGCCATGGTATACTTGCAACTCTTTTTAAATTTGGTTTTAGAGGAAATTTACCTTTATTTTTAAAAAACTTTTTGTCTTGTCGAACATTTAGAGTTCGCATTGGAAATGATTTTTCAGATATTTTTATTCAATCGGAGGGTGTCCCACAGGGTAGCATTCTTAGTGTTACTCTTTTTATTGTTCATTTTAGCCAAATAATTGATGTTTTACCTCCATCTGTTAAAGGTACATTGTACGTAGATGATCTGCAGATTTCCTGTCAGGGGAGCAATATGGACTTGATAGAGCGGCAACTGCAGGCTGCTGTAAACAATCTTGAGAATTGGTGCCTTGAAAATGGACATACGATTTCACCGGAAAAAAGTAAATGTATCCACTTTTGCAGGAAACGAGGTGTTCATCTAGATCCCGAAATTCAAATTGGTAATGCTACCATCCCTGTGGTAAATGTAATAAAGTTTTTGGGGATAACCTTCGACCGTAAGCTCACTTTCCTTCCGCATATCCTACAACTGCGGAAGAGGTGTGACACGTCATTAAACATCCTTAAGGTACTTTCCAGAACTACCTGGGGAGCAGATCGCAGTTCCTTGCTCCGAATTTACCAAGCAGTGACCTTATCCCGTATTGATTACGGATGTATGGTGTATGGCTCTGCTCGTCCTACGGTTCTACGTAGACTTGACACTGTACACCATTCTGCATTGAGAATTTGCTCCGGAGCATTTCGCACATCCCCAGTGAATAGTTTATACGTTCTTTGTCATCATCTACCACTAAATTTGCGTCGGGAAAAATTGTCTGTCCAATATTATCTTCGAGCACAGTCTGTTCCGAATCATCCTTTGCGCTCTTTGTCATTTCCTGTTAGTCTTCGAAGACTTTATAATGCTCGTCGCTCTCACGTGCTTCCATTTTGCGAGAGAGTTAAAAAGCTTCTTCGTAATTATGAACTTCATGATAAGGTAATCCAGACTATCGATTTATTTCCCTTTCCACCCTGGGATGTTCCTCAGCTCTCTTTTTTAAATCCCTTCTCTGGTTTCGAGAAGCAGAGTACTGCCCCCATTATCTATCAGAATTTGTTTAATTATCATTGCTCTCAGTATTCAGACCACTTAAAAATATTCACAGATGGTTCTAAATCAGACGATCATGTTGGGTGCGGTATCGTCTTTGATACCGATACATATAGTTACCGTCTCGATTCATGTCTTTCTGTTTTATCTGCTGAATTATTAGCAATACTTTATGCTCTTCAGAAGATTTCCCTCTCTTCCTATCGTAAATTTTGTATCTATACCGACAGCATGAGTTCACTACAAATTATTTCTAATGGTAATAATCAGACTCACCCAGTTGTCGTGGAAGTCCTTGACCTCCTAAGGACTTTGGAAAACAGGAAGTTTAAAGTACTATTATCATGGATTCCGAGTCATGTTGGAATCACTGGTAATGAGCTGGCAGATAATGCAGCAAAGAGCGCAATTTTGCTTATACAGCGAGACATCCCGTACTGTGATGCAAAAAATATTTTTCAGCGTCGTCTCTACGCACTCTGGCAGGAATCTTGGGATAATATTACTAATAATAAACTTCGTACCGTAAAACCTAACATTTTATCCTGGCCTTGTTTACCAGTGAGAGAGTTAGGCGTCAAACTGTCGAGACTCCGCATTGGTCACACTCGTTTTACTCATAAGCATCTTTTGTTTGGCAATAGAGCTCCTTTCTGTTCTAGATGCCAAGTGCTTTTAACGGTTCTTCACCTTTTGGTTGAGTGTCCTGGTTTTAATCATGACCGCTTGCGGTTTTTTAATGCTTCAACAGCAAACCTGCAAATGATTTTAGGGGAACGTCCCCACATAAACCTTTTTAAATTTTTAAAGGCAATCGGCTTTTATCATTTTATTTAACACTTGAATTTAAAACAATGGTCGAATACATTGGTTTTCCTATATTTTAATCAGTTTCTATTTAAACAGTATTCTTATAAACATGCTTTTATTTATTTATTTATTTTACTTTTTTAACCATACGACTGGCGCAGTATAGCCAAATACTGGCTCTTGCGCCACTAAAACGCACTATCCATCCATCCATCCTCTCTGGATCGTTAAACTTTAATCCATGGTGTAAGCTCGTGACGGCCCTGTTTCCTGACGAACGAGGAACTAGAGCGCGAATGATTAAGTTCAGATCCCTGCGGGGACCACACAAGCAAACCTTTGGGTTTGAGATGTGCGCATCTTTTATGCTCCTCAATTACGCTACGGAAAACACCTCGGCCGTGTAACGTTACCGATATTGGATGGGTTACGATCATTACAGAGGTGAAATGACATTTTAAAACTTGAAATTTTTTCTTTTTCATTTTCCCCCTAGATTTTAATTGGTTTAATTTGAGAGTTCATTGTACAAGTATGTTCCGGAAGGTGCTCCGGCGGTGAAATAACTCTAACGGGATTATGTAATCGTCGGTGAGTAATGTGGCTGTGAATTCAGCGAGCAGAGCTGGACGGACATACAAATTGCAATGGAATAATCCCTGCTTGGCTCCGCGAGTGCAAAACTAGGATTCCGCAGTGGAATGCCCCCACATTGTGGCATGCGGTTGCGATTGCCCGGCTCCTGTCCCTTTATTTTGAGAAAGGGGGCTCGGTCACACTGCCTCCTAGATTTTTGCGGTGATTCTTGATACCTGGAGGTATCTGTTGGGCTGCCCTTTTGTTTTTTTTACTCAATGCAAATTTTGCTAGATAGTGTCGTTGCTGCTATGGCGTCGGCGGGTCCCCCCTGAGGATAATAAGCCCTGGGTACCTGTACAGATTACACTGCTCGGGTGATACGATACCTACGCAGTCCCTGGCTCTACGGATGACTGGTTACACATGCAACTGAGCTCATTCGTTAACTCTCCCACCTATTAGGTGAGCTCCTAGCAGGTGTATGCGCATCAACGTTCTCAATGCCCATGGAGAGGGCGCGGTGGTGCTCGTAGGCCCTCGAAATCGTAGTGGCAAAATGGCATGCGTTTGGTAGATTTGCTCAAATCTTGTGTTGAGGACTGTCCCCAAAAAGATTGCACGACCATAACCTCTACTAATTTTCTCTCTCTCTCTCTCTTCTGCTTATTTCTTGGACTGAAACTTAACGGTGCCAACGTACGGTCAAGAATAAACATCTTTTTTTCCTTTGCTGTCTTTTCTGTTTATTTCTTAACAAAAAACTGTTTTCTTTGCACTCTTTTCTGTTATTTCTTCATAAAATTAAATTTTTATTTGCTCTTTTTCCAGCTTATTTTGTTCATTTATTGGTCTGAAACGTAACGGTGCCAACGTACGGCGAATAAGTGTATTTAATTTGTTGTTTATGTGTTTAGTTTTTTATTTATGTGTTTAGTTTGTAAGCTAGATTAAGAATAGTTTGAAAGCTAGATTAAGGATAGTTTGTAAGCTAGATTAAGAATAGTTTGTAAGTAAAGGTGGAAGCTTCCACAAGTATTTTTTGCCCCGTTCTGCGCTTAGATGAAACCTCTTAAAGGTTGCCTCGCGGTCCGTTGAATTTACAGATCACTTGTTGAGCTCAAATTTCCATGTTTTGTGATTGTCTTCTTTGCATGTTTTGTGATTGTCTGCCTTACGTGTTTACTAACCCACTTAAACGGTCCAAAAATAACTTTAAACTCAAATTAATTACCCAAAAAACTTAATTAAATTAAGCAAACTTTAATGTCAAACGATTGAGTTATCGTGCAAGGTGTGGAGGGTGGGCATGATAACAAAAATTTAAATAAAATTTTTAAACGCGTGAAATGTAAAAAGAATTGGTGTACATTTTAAACAGGTGAAGTGCAAAAAGGTAACTGTTGGTGTATCGTCATGATATTCATGTCATGTCAAATAATTTAGTATTGATTAAATATTCAGGTAATGTTTAATGTAAATTGTACAAGTAGTTGTTAATGACACGATATTCGTGCCAAATGATTTTGTATTGATAAAATATTACGGTACATTGTACAAGTAATGGTTGATGTGTTTTGATATAATGTGCTACAAGTTTTTTATAAGTGATAAATCATGCAAGTTTTAATTTGGGGGAAAATTCTTTGTGTTTTGGGGGGAAATGGGTTTTGATTTGTGGGAAACTTTTTTTTTGGGGGGGGGGGGCATGGGTTTTGATTTGAGGATGAACTCTTTGTGTTTTGCGGGGAACATGGATTTTGATTAGGGGGGAAACATTTTTGGGTTTACTGTAAATAAATTGTGTAATACAAGATGGTAAATTTGTACAAGTATGTATGACTATGGTCTTGGTAACCAACAAAAGGTATATGGTAATAAAATAAATGTGTACAAGACTATAGTCTTGGTAAAACTGGTTGTGTTACCATGCGTGGAGGGAGGG
>JAOUZG010048051.1:0-17061 GCA_026289955.1 Argiope argentata
TCTACGGGAAGATTTAATATTTCGCCGCAGGTAATGACGCCTTTAGAGCTATTCAATGATTGGTGAGGGATTACCGAAACTTTTATAGTTGCCAAGGTTTTAAGTTTTGTTTGCGGGAAAAAACCTCCACGATCAAGTCACCAGATCTCGTCTTTCTAATTGATGCAACTTCGCCGACTGTAGCGTTTATAGCCTTTTGTACAAGGAACGGAGAGACTGTTTCAAAAGTTTCTTTGTTTTCAGAAACTCGACTTAAAACAAAGAATTTGTCAAAATATTCGTATGAATTGAATGAGGTTTGTACTTTTTGTTGCCCACTGAAGGGACCCTTTTTGGAAGCGCCCATACGATATATCAGAATATTCTGGTCCGACGGCACCGCCCACCACGGAGCCTAACAAGGGAAGGCAGCCACCGGCTCTGGCCATTCCCAGTCTCGGCGCTTACCTTAGCGCTTATCGGTACCTGTACGCTCGGAGTTACCCCCGGGGACAGTGACCACCCTTAACGCCAAGCCCAAGGAGTAACCCCTTTGCTTGATCCCTAGCAGTCTAGCCACTCAGGTGACTAGGTACCAGCCTTTTGATACACCGGGGACCACAGTGCACTACCCGTCTCTCAAATGGGTTGCCACGCACGACCAACACGTGGGGACATTGGCTATCCATGAGAAGCAGGAAGCAAACAGAGCGGCGACAGCTTCTCATGGTGAGCTCCCTCGACGCCAGGCGAGGGATGGAAAAACAAAGTAAACAGCAGAAGGTGAAGAGGAGGATAAAAAATAAAGGGAGTAAAGATCCCTGGGAACCTCGGGATTGGGACACCCGTGCCCACCTATAGTAGGTGAGCCCCTGAGGGCTCCAACTGAAAGGAACAAATAACAAAAAGGTAATCAAATATTGTGCATAAGATGGATGTCGAGCAAAAAAGCAAACACATTAACATGGAAAGGTTCACCAATAATATCTTCCAAGTTTGGATAGTCTCTTCCGAAATATTTTACTCTTAGAACACGGTATTTAGGACATTCACAAATGATATGCCGGACAGAATTAATGATGCCACATCTTACACAAATGGGAGCTGTATCCGAGTGAAGCAGATGTCTGTAAGTAAAATAAGTATGACTAATTCGAAGTCTTGTCAACTTGACACTCAATCTATGGTTGAGAAAGTCCGTCTTGAATCCAGAAATAGATGGCTGAATAGCATGTAATTTATTATCAAGTTGTAAATCCCAGGTATGTTGCCATATACAGAGTGAATATTGCTTTAAAATTTGGTCCACATCTTGAACCGGAACAAACGTTTCTTCATCCGAGTTAGCAGTTTTTGCAGCAAAATCAGCTTGGTCGTTCCCACGAATACCAACATGTCCAGGAATCCAGCAAAATAATATATTATAATTACGATCCTGTAGCTTAAAATATAATTTTACTGTACTGAGCACTAAAGGGTGGCTTTGTCTGGATGACTTTAAAATTGTTTCGATTGAACTTTGAGAATCAGTATATATGATCCAGTTTTTCTTTGGTAATAATCTGATTGCTCTTAAGGCCGTGTGTATGGCAAAAATCTCCGATGTAAAAACAGAACAATGTCTGTTCAACTTCCTAGAAATTACAATGTGATCAAATACTACAGCTGTTGGTTGGTTGATTTATTTTTTCTGGCACAGAAGCCACTCCTGGGCATGCTGCGCCAATCAGATGGTAATAATAGTTCAAAATTATTTAAAGATATTTAATATTTAAATGTTTCGATTAAAGGCTAGAGAGGTTAAAAATTCAAAACACACATCGATGCTTTAAGAATATCATTTAATAAAGAAACGACTAAAGAAAAAATAAGAGTCCAATAAAAAGATTTCAATTTGACAAGAAAAACAACCTAAATAAAATGCAACAAACCAGTTGCATTTAAAAATTTAAAAATATGAGAGTTCATTCATGTTTATAGACAATGTATTAAAAAAACGTACACGATGATTATTAAAAACAGGGCAATAAGTTAAAACATGACGCACACTTAATGCTGTATTGCATGCCGTACATTTTGGACATGGTTCCCCAAATAACAGATATCTATGACTAAAGCGGGCATGACCAATGCGGAGCCCACGCACTGGTTTGGTAGGCCATAAGCAAATTATTGGTTGGATAGAGTGTAGCTTGTCGGATATTTGTTGATCCCAAGAACGTTGCCACAACTTGTGAACATGCCGAGCAAAACATGACTTTGCATCTCCTTGCTGAAGTGCTCGCTCATGAAATAGGCCGGGCGATTTTACGGCAGCATCTGCCATTTCATTGCCAGGTATTCCAACATGGCTCGGAACCCAGCAGAAAAGAATTTTGAACCCTTTGTTTTCAAGGGAATGAAGTAAAATCAGGATTTCCATAGCAACTGGATGCATTGAATAACAGAAATTTGAAAGAGATTCCAAAGCACTCCTGATGTCAGTGTATATACAAAAAAATCGTGCGCAAGAGGTCGAAATCAATGGGGTCAATTCATGGGTCACGTGTCACGTACCAAACAAACCGATTCTGTTCAATTTTCAACCGTTCTGCGCATCTCGGGATGTCTGCCGATAACGTTGATGAAAGCATTGCAGTCAGCTGTTGCAGTTGAATGTTACTGTAAACGAATAATTATAAAAAACTTTTCATATGTTTTAAAATTTAATATTGTGAATTATTTTCACCAAACTTTTGTAGTATTGTAATTTTATTTCTTATCCTAAAATTTCAATTAGTATTTTTAATGCAATTATTTTTTGTCTAATTAATTATCACTTTTTAATTTGTTTGCTACCCTTTTATTCTTTACTTTTCCATATATTATATGTATATATATATAGTTCAAAAGATACATTTTGATAAATGGCTATGGTGGTGTTTTTGAAAAATTACATATTTTCTTTTTTTAAAAAAAATTTAAATGATAAATCAAAGGGAAAAGAACTTATCCTCTGTAGGTTGAATTTTATAAATATAAATTTTAAAAATAAATATAACTCTTAGATAAGTTAAAATTTGTAAGCTTACCAATAAAATTATTATATATTTTTTTCTTAAGTAAATGATTTTTATTTGAGACTTTGATGTTTTCAGTTTGCTCAGAAGAAGAAAACATGAAGCTCAAATTTTTAATGTATGTAATACATTTTGTTTACAATTGCAAATTATGAACTATAAAAGGTATAAATAAAAACTATAAAGGTATAAAGGATAAAATACATATGATAATTATTTTTAAAAAATATGATTAAATGGATGTTTTAGTGCTCTTACCAATTAAAAAAAACAACTCAAAAGTTGTTTATCAACATTTCTTTTTCTAGACACAAAGAATATAAACATAGTATGGCAAGAATGTCAAAAATGATGAAATCAATTTTATTCAACAGAAACAACCTGAATACAGAACAACGTTTTCCTTATCACCTATAAAAACATAATATTGAACAATACAGTTTTAAAACAGAACATATCTGAAATGTATTTTTAAATTTTAAAGTTACATTGATAAAACTTGCTCAGAACGAATATAAAATTAAACATACAATACAGCAAATTTAATAAACAAGAATAAGATCATGATAAATACAAATATAAAAGTAAAACAGGTTAAAAAGAGGAGTTGAAAGAATATGCTTTTATAGAATTTTATTATTCAAAATTAATAGGTTAAAGTAGAAAAAAAAGTGAAAAATTCATGTAACAAGGAAGTTAGAAATAAAAAATATATAACAAATATTGCTACAGAAGTTGATTTTCAATGAAAAGACCAATATTTTTTAAAACAGAAATCACTGAAGTGCACAATAGTATAGCATGATATTATGATAACAATCGATTTCAGTTTAAATAAAGAAACTAATGACATTTCATTCTAACTATAGCAATAGTTGCCTGACATAAATCTGACTTGAATCTATTACAAATAAACAAATGTATTTGAAAAACTAGTAATAATGATCTCTGAACCCATCCATTTTGCTCTTAAGTTATTAGATGTGATTACATGGCAATAAAACAATAATATGAATTACTACAAGAAAAAGAAAGCTTTAAAGTTCACACTCAAAAAGTAAAAACCCCAAAATGCATTTTATTATAATGCCAAAAACTAAAAAACAAACACCAAAAATTATTTGATGTTAATTAATTGTCTTTGAACATTATACAACATGCAAGTAATTGATATTATATAAGCACATATAAAGGACAGCCCCTACAAAATATTTATTCATTATAATTTTTGAAATGGCTCTTTCTACTGTAATATTATATAAGATATCTAGCTGTTATCAATTCTTTCAGTGACATTAAACTGAGTACAGTCATTTAAAATTTTATTTTCAACTTATATCCTTTTTTTTAAAGGTTCTTGCTCAATTTGAAAGCTTTTATCTGTCATCACAAAATCATTCAGTTCTAATACATCCATCAGATAGCTTTTAATTTCAAAAAATTCCTATTTAGATATGCTATCCCAGTGTAATGGTGAAATGAAGTTGACAGACCTTGAAAGTATTATGACTATCATATTTTTTAAAATATTAGCTTCTTTATAAAAACAGGAAATCATTTGCTGTTCTGTTGGGTTGATCTGTTTCTATGCAGTCAATAATGAATCTGGAGTTTTATTTTCAAAAATCAACTGGATTTTTAATTTTTTTATTAAAAAAATCAAATGGATGCTTTGACATATTTAATTTTTGAAGATCCGTTTCAAAATTAAAAGAAGAATATACAGAGAAAAACCTTTCTTTCGTGAAATTTGTCAATGCCCTCATTTTAATATTATTAACAATATTCTCAGGAATGAATCTTTTTCACAGAATTTTGAACTTCATTTTGTAATTTGTGAATTATTTCAGTAAAAATTAGCATTCCATTTACCAAATTAAGAGCACTTTTAATACAATACATCAATTATAAATGCTGTTAACAATCAATACAAAAATTGAATTTTCCAGTAATTGGAAAAGATCCATTTATTGAATAAATCTTAAAGAAATTTATTCACCTCCACCCAAGTCAGCAAAATTTCCACTAATTTTCAGTTAAGAGAGATAGTTTTTACAATAAAAGTTTGTTTACTTACATCAATTAAATTTAGATAAGATTTTGTAGGATAAATGTAATGTAATATTCATGTAAATATTTCAAAATCTTCTAAGCATATTCAAAATTATCAGAAAATTCCATCAAATGTCAATAAAGAAAATTAGAAATGCATTGAAGATTTTGTTTAATTGTCCCCATTTGTTTTAGACAGCAATACACGTACCAATTTCTTTTCCTTTGAGAGGGTTTTCTAAAAAAAATTACTGGAACAGTTTTTGGGTTTCAAAATTTTGTGAATATAAACACACTAAATGAATTCTTGAAAATAAACGGCGCATATCACAACTTCGAAAACAACAACCTTCCATTCCAAAGTTAACAACCAATGTCAGGATTGTTGAAAGGAAACTAAAAAAATGCATTTTATCATGGCATTAACTTGTGTTTCACATTAAAGCATCCAGCAGCACATCAGACTTTCATCTTTTGACTTTAACAGGAAGAAAGAAAACGACTCAAAATTACAGCTACAAATGTAAACAAAAAATCCGCTTCATACTTGGTGGAGGGCGTTAATGACAGACTAATCGAGGAAAGCTTTGCGGATGAAGACTTAAATGCCATGCGCAGAAGTCACATGTCACGTACCTTTGACGTCACATGAATTGACCCCATTGAAGAGCGAAAAATATTGCAACCAGTTCAGCAGATAAAACTGAGAATGATGTGGGCAAACTGTAGTTATTTGTCTGAGTAGGTAAAACAACTCCACAACCTACATGGGTATTGGATTTTGATCCATCTGTAAATACTCCTACGTAAGAATTATATCTGCTGCGATGATCCTTAAAAATTTGCTGGAAGATAATAGGCGCTGTTGTGGATTTGTCGAATCCAGTAAACGGGTTCAAGAATAAAAAACTTGAAGCATTCCAAGGAGGGAAAGAAAAACCATTAATATGTTGAATGGTAGCCCCATGAAGTTCCGAATCATTTAGCAAGGTTTTTACTCTCTCACTAAAGGGAAGAATATGAGAAGGACGGGCATCATAAAGTCTCTGAAAACCACTTGGAATGAACAAGTGGCTTACGGGATGGTTCGGAATTGATTTTATGTGGAAATAATATTGTGCTGTTAATTTCCGACGTCGAAGATCCAAAGGCATAAAATTGCAGATAGCATACAAGCTTTCTACAGGTGACGTGTGGAAAGCACCAGAGCAAATTCTTAACGCGGAATGATGCACTGTATCAAACCTGCGCAAAACAGAAGGGCGAGCAGAACCATAGACCATGCAACCGTAATCAATACGGGATAATATAACTGCTTCGTATATTCGAAGAAGGGAAGGACGATCGACCCCCCAAGAAGTATTTGACTGCACTTTAAGGATATTAAGTGATTTTTCACATCTCTTCCGCAGATGAAGAATGTGTGGAAGGAAAGTAAGTTTTTTTGTCAAAAATGACTCCTGAAAATCGCACGTCGTCATCAACAGGAATGATACTTCCTTGAATGTTAATTATAGGGTCAGGATGCAAGTTTCGCTTCCGGCAGAAATGCACGCAACGACTCTTTTCCGGAGAAAGAGTGTGCCCGTTTTTTTCACACCAGGAAATTAGTTTGTTAACAGCACTCTGTAATTGGCGTTCAATCAAGCGCATATTACAACCTTGAGCAGAAATCTGCAGATCGTCAACGTATAGTGACCCTTGAACAGACGGAGGAAGTTGACTCAGAATTTCACTAAAGTGTGCGCTAAAAAGCATAACGCTGAGGACACTTCCTTGTGGAACACCCTCAGCTTGGATAAAAGTATCAGAATAAAAATTACCAACCCGTACACGAAATATACGAGTAATCAAAAAATAAAACTGGGAGATTTCCTTAAAAATTCAAATTTAAAAGTTTTTGCAGAATACTGTATCGCCACGTACGATCGTAAGCCTTTTCAATATCGAAAAAGATGGAAACGAGATGATTTCTGCGAACAAAGGCATTACGAATTTGTGTCTCAAGGAGAACTAGATTGTCAAATGTTGAGCGTCCTCGTCGGAAGCCACTCTGCAACAGAGAGATAAGCCCATTTTTCTCTAAATCAAACATTAATCGGGCATTGACCATACGTTCAAGCGTTTTGCATATACAACTCGTTAGAGCGATTGGTCTATAGCTCAAAGGGTTGGCAGGATCCTTTCCCGGCTTAAGGATTGGAATCACTACTGCCTCTTGCCATTGAGAGGGGAATTTTTGCTCAAACCAGATTCGATTAAAAAGTTTTAATAAATTGGAAAGAGAAACCTCATCTAAATAGCGAAGCATACTGTAAGTGATTCCATCAGAGCCAGGGCTTGTTTCATGCCCTTGATACAAGGCTTTCTTCAGCTCAAACAGCGTAAAAGCGCTATTATAACCAAGAGATCTGCATGTAGTAAAATTTAGCTTATTTTTTTCCGCTCTATTTTTAATCAATAGAAACTTGGGACTATACGAATCAATAGCTGAAACTTTCCCAAATGCTTGGCCGAGGACGTTGGCAACTTCTATCTGTGAGGAATATGTTACATTTCCCGATTTTAACACAGGAAATGAAAATTCCGGATAGATTCCATTAGCTGCCTTCACTTTCTTCCATAGTAGTTTACTAGGGGTAGAGTACGTGATGGATGATATATATTTAAGCCAGGATTCTCTCTGGCTACGACGGCGAATGCAACGAGCGTAAGCCTTGGTTCTCTTAAATGCAAAAAGATTTTCCGTAGTTGGGTATCGACGAAATTTGTTCCAAAGCTGTTTTTGTTTCCTATAGCTTTCATGACAAGCCTTGTTCCACCATGGTTTACGGAATTTCCTTAGACGGGGGGAGCTTTTCGGGATACTTTTATTTGCGGCCTTCATAATACAATCAAGAACAAGTTGTACTGCTGTAGTGATATCTGCTGTGTTAATCATTCTTTCAGTAATTTGGGCCAGTTGTGAGAAATCAGCCCAATTCGCTTTCTGGAAAAGGAAGCGAGGTGCACCTTACGTTGTTCCACCACCATCAGCATGAGATACTAGTACAGGAAAATGATCACTTTCATGCAAGTCATTCCCAACTGTCAAATTAAGCAACGGAAAAACCACTGGGGAACAAATGGCCAGATCTAAACTATGAAAGGTTTGATTGATTGATTGAGTGACTATTTTACTATCGCAAGATATCCATTCTTTGGATAAACTGCGCCGAAACTAGATGAAGGCCTTGGCAATACGTTTTAAAACAATTAAAAAAATTCACAATCCAATGCTTAAAAACAGAATAAGAGCAACGAAACGAATGAAACAACAATTCAAATTTCTTTGAAGAAACCTGCCTCCTTTAAATAAAGGAAAATGTTAAAATGTGGTTTATGTCCAATTAAAAAGGAAAGACATGGGACAACTGAATTAAAATGTTTAAGACGCAATGGGTCCAATGACTGGCATTCAATCAAAATATGTCGGATAGTTAAACTATCCCCACAACGACTACAAATTGATGGTGGCTGCTTGAAAAGTATATATTTATGTGTTGATCGAGAATGCCCGATAAGTAATCGCGTCAGAATAACGTCGCATCGGCGATTTAGGGAGGAACACCAAAGATCAATAAAAGGTTTGACTGTGTGTAGTTTGTTTTCTGTCTCAAGATTCCATTGGTACTGCCAGTTTTGGAAAATCCATTTACGAATGGAAGAACGTAAATCAGTATAAGTAATGGCTTGTTTATGGTATTCATTTGCTGATTTGGCAGTAGTGTCAACGATTTCATTTCCTTGGATACCTATATGGGAAGGAATCCAACAGAAAAGAATTTCAAAACCAGTTTGACATAGTTCCTTCAGTAAATTTCTGATATCAGAAATATATGCATGGTCGTGCGACTTTCCAATAAGGGCTTGAAGGGCACTCCAAGAATCAGAATAAATGATCACCTTATTAAACTTATGATTAGCAATATATTGTAAAGCTCGATATATAGCTGTGACTTCTGAGGTAAAAACGGAAGTAAATTCATGTAATTTGTAACTCACAACTACATTCTCACAAGCAAAAGCATAACCAACATGAGACTCAGTTTTGGAAACATCCATGTATACAGGAATATAGCCACTGTACATGTGTCTGTGAGCAGATAAAAGTGCTCTAAAATGAAATCGGGAGTATGGGACTTTACAAAATTTTGAAATGGGGAGAGCAGAACTATATTATTTTGACACCAAGGTGGTATACAAAAGAACTTTCATCGTGGATTTCAATATTATGGTATATTTCTGGTAATAACTTCAAAATGCGTGTTCCCAGAGGAGGTATACAAGATTTCCGAACATTGAATAGAGGAGATTGATTGTAATTTAAAAGCATTCTTCTTAAAGGATGAGATCGGTTTGATAAAACACGGAAGTAATAACAAGCGGTTAACATTTTCCGTCTAGAAGACAACGAAGGTTCGCAAGTTTCAACATATAAACTGCTAATCGGGGATGTTCTAAATGCACCACAGCATACACGTAGAGCCTGATGATGAACGTAATTAAGGCGAGATAAATAAGAAGTGCGAGTTGATCCATATACAACGCAGCCATAATCCAATTTGGAACGAATAACACTTCGATATACTTTCAAAAAACTAGTGCGATCGGCACCCCACATAGTATTTGACAGAACTCGAAGGATATCCAACGATCGTAAACATTTGTTACGTAAAACCTCATTATGGGGGAGGAAAGGCAGGCGTTTATGGAATATAACACCAAGGAATTTATGCTGGTCGCAAACAGTCAGAGGATTGCCGTTCAGTGTTAATTCTACAAAAATGCATGCATACAATTTTTTGAGCAGAAAAAGTGAACCCATTGCCTTCAGACCAGGCTACCATGCTGTTAATTGCAAGTTGTAATTGACGTTCAATAAAACGCATATCCCCAGCAGAACAAGAAATCTGCAGGTCGTCTACATAGATGTTTTTATGTACAGTGGATGGAATGATGGATAAAATCTGGTGAACCATCTGTATAAGCTGTCCTGTAATTTTCAAATGTTTGCCTATGATCACAAAAGATTTGTATATAAACAGACGATGCAGTTGAAGATTTCGGTAGCTTATTAAAATCATCGACCGTATAAATGCTTTTGCTCATCCAAGGGGGGATTTCATCTTCTTTAGGTAAAATATTAATATTCTTCAGGTTAAAACTATCCATAAGAGGGCGGATTCTATAACCAAATGATGGAATAAATGAAATCTTTTTCTCATACAATTGTCCATATATCGGATTTACGATTCTGTCATATATGGGGTTGGAGGGATTTTGATTTATTTAAAAAAAATTATTTGAGAGAAAGTCTCTAGCGTCGTAATTGTAAACCTGGTTCTTTAGTAATTACGTATTAACTCTGAACCGGAGAAGTTTTAAAAGCCCCTGATGCGAGCCGGAGACCCTGATGATGCACTGAGTCAAGCTGCTGAAGGACAGACTTTGCGGTTTTTTTGGTTTTGTGGCTTTTAATGGCGCAAGAGCCAGTTTTGACCATACTGCGCCATACGTATGGTTAAAATATATAAAAAAACATTATACGTGTAAAAGTTAAATATTAAAATGCTTTATGATTTAAATGTTTGCCGTCTCTTCAAAAGAAACAAGATCCTTAAATTACAAAAATTGTAAAAGATTATATAAAATGGTAAATATCAATAGCTTTTAAGAATTTAAAAATGTTGCCGTGGTGGTGCTCACCCACCAGTACTCGCATATCCAGGGACGAGCAGTTAAAAAACCGTATACGGTGAAATCTAAAAATAGGACATTCGATTAAAACATGATAAATGGAGAGATTTACAAGGCAATTTGAGCAAGTAGGAGCTCTTTCGCCGAATAAAAGATGTCGATGAGTTAAACGGGTATGGCCAATGCGGAGTCTAGTCAATTTGACCTCGAGCTCACGCACTGGAAGAGCCGTCCATAATGTAATTGTAGGTTTGACATAATGCAATTTGGTATTAATTTTTTGATCCCACGATTCTTGCCATTTAGAATGAATAAAATGCCTATATGAATTCTTCGCATCGTCAAATGGTACATCACGATGTATAAATAAAGACGCTATTTTCGCAGCGTTGTCAGCCTGAACATTTCCCATTATTCCAAAGTGACTCGGAATCCAGGAGAATAAAATGTCACAGTACCTGTTTTTTAAAGTTCTCAAGAGACTCAGAATTTCCAAGGCAATAGGATGAATTTGATTATGAAAATGAGAAAGCGTTTTCAAAGAACTCATGCTGCCGGTATAAATACAAAATTTGCGCTCAGTAGAGAGAGCAACATTTTGTAGAGCATAGAGAATTACCGTTAATTCAGCAGAAAAAACGGATAAAGAAGTATGCATACGATAACTAATGGTTTGTGTATTAAAAACGATACCACATCCAACATAATCGTTGGTTGGTTGGTTGATTAGATTTTTATGGCGCAAGAGCCAAAAGTAGGCTATACTGCCCCAAACATATGGTTTAAGGAGATATCACGTGGTAAGTGAAACTTTAGATAGATATCTTACACTAAAATTTGATTAAGAAAAAAAAATAAAAAAAACAAAGCTGGAGGCAATTAAAGTAAATCGCGGGATTAATTAAACAGCTATAAAAGATAATAAAATCCAATAGCCTTTAAAAAATTAAAAATGTACTGATGGGGAGGTTCTCCTACTAATTCTCGCACGTCAAGTGAAGATGAATTAAAATAAATCATACGTTGGGAATTAAAGTTCGGACACTCAACTAGAATGTGTGAAACACTAAAATCAACATTACATGATGCGCATCTCGGGGCACTCTCGCCGAATATTAGGTATTTGTGAGTGAAACGAGTATGACCAATGCGGAGTCGAGTCAGTTTCACGTCAGTAGCTCTTACAGAAATAGTGGGCCATAAACGAATGTGTGGTTAAATAAAATGTAGATTGTTACGAGTTTCCAGATCCCAAGATTCCTGCCAAAGAGGATGAATATAATGAGTAATTGCACGTTTTAAATCGCAATATGGAATTGATGTTTGATATAATCCAGAAGCTGCCTTAGCAGCGTGGTCAGCGTCTTCATTGCCAAAAATTCCAACGTGACTAGGGACCCAGCAGAATGAAATAAAAATGCCCTTGTCCTATAGTGTTTGCAAGCAACATAAAATATCTACTGCCACAGGATGCATCCCTTTGCCAGGATGGGATAATATCTCCAAAGCACTCATGCTGTCTGTATATAAAATAAATTTACGCCCATAAGAAACTTCAATTTTCTGAAGAGCGCAAAAAATTGCCACAAGTTCCGCAGTCAAAACCAAGCAAGAAGTATGCAAACGGTAACTGTAGACGTTTTGTAAAAATTTAATTCCGCAGCCAACATAGCTCTCTGATTTTGAGCCATCAGTAAAAATAGGTTCGTATGATAAAAACTAACTTCTGTGAGAGGTAAAGAGTGTTTGTAATATTACAGGTGCTGTAGAAGACTTGTAAAATGTATAAAAGGGTTTCATGTATGAAAACATAGGGACATTCCATGGCGGAAATACATTGAATGATGTCTGTTTGATTTGTACATCATCAAGACCAGCATCAGCAATAATTGTTTTAATTCTCTCACAAAAAGGGAGAATATTGAAGGGACGAGCATTGTAAAGTCTGCGGAGACCAATGGGGAGTGCCATTTGTCGTAGTGGATGGTTAGAAAGTGACTGGATCCTGATATAATATTGAGCCGAGAGCATTTTACGTCGCAAGTGTAGCGGTAGCTGATGGCAGATGACATAAAGACTCTGTACGGGTGAGGTTCTGAATGCACCACAACATATCCTCAAGGCCGAATGATGCACGGTGTCCAGTCTGCGTAAAACAGTGTGTCGAGCTGAGCCATACACAGCACATCCATAATCAAGACGGGATAATATTGTTGCCTGATAAATCCTCAGCAAACAGGTGCGATCAGCACCCCAAGACGTTGTCGAAAGAACTTTAAGGATGTTGAGGAGCGATTCACATTTCTTCCGTAATTTCAAAATATGTGGTAGAAAGGTGAGTTTTTTTAATCATATATTACTCCCAAAAACAGCATGTATGTAACAACAGGAATTTCTAAATCACCAATGCGAATTATAGGATCTGGATGTATACCTGTCTTCCTGCAGAAGTGGACACAACGGCTCTTTTCAGCAGAAAGAGAGTGACCATTTTCATTACACCATGTCATCAACTTATTCACGGCATGTTGCAGTTGTCGTTCAATTAAATGAAAACTAGAGCCCTGACAAGATATCTGGAGATCATCAACGTACAAAGTACCTTTAACAGTTGAAGGTAATTGGTCTAAAATCTGACTAAGGTGAAGAATAAAAAGTGTCACACTGAGGACACTTCCCTGGGGAACTCCCTCAGCTTGAATAAAAGGGTTGGAATAAGTATTTCCAATACGTACTCTAAAAATGCGAGAAGATAAAAAAATTCTGAATAAAAATCGGCAAATTGCCATAAAAACCAAACTTTAAAAGGGACTGAAGAATTCCATAACGCCAGGCCCGATCATAAGCCTTTTCTATATCAAAGAAGACTGAAACAAGATGATTACGTCTTACAAAGGCATTACGTATTTCAGTCTCTAGAAGGACGAGATTGTCTATTGTAGACCGGCCCCTACGGAATCCACTCTGTAAAGGATGAATGCACTTTCGTTTCTCCAATTCATAAATAAGGCGGGCATTGATCATGCGCTCAAAAGTTTTACACATGCAATTTGTTAACGCGATCAGCCTGTAATTCAGAGGGTTGGTCATATCCTTACCAGGTTTGAGGATCGGAATAACAATAGCTTCATGCCACTGTGAAGGAAGCTCTTTTTCAGTCCATATTCTATTAAAAAGGTGTAAAAGATTTGAGAGAGAAACTGTGTTCAAATGGCGAAGCATGTTGTAAGTAATTCCGTCAGGTCCTGGAGTGGTGTCCTGAGCTTCATTTAAAGCCATCTGTAATTCAAACTGGTGAAGTACGAAATGCCCCTGAACAAACTCGCAAAGCAGAGTGAATGGCGAATTATATGGAAGCTGTCTGTTAGTTTTAAAATGTAAAGGCTTTTGTTCAGCGCGTCTCTTAGTCTCAAGGAACTTTGGACTATACGAGTCAGCACATGACACTTTCTCAAACGAGTGTCCAATGATATTGGCTATCTCTGCTGGGGATGGTTGGTTGGTTGATTGAATTTAATGTCACAAGAGCCATATTTGGCTAAGCTGCGCCATGCAAATGGTAAATTATAAATTCAAGATTAAAATACAATTTTATAGATAAAAAATAGTGGAATATAAAAGCAATATCATAAGACACTTTTCTGAATGAATGTCAAATTAATGATGAAACAAATGACCAAAAATAACTAATTAAAATTTACACGACTAAATGCAAGTATAAAAGTTTATAGACTTTAAAAAGTTAAAAATATTCGGGTGGTATCTCTCACCCACCAAGTCTCGCAGGGTTAATGATGATGTCTTAAAAAAACGAACACGATTTAGATTAAAAGCAGGGCATACAATTAAAATATGATTTACAGTGACTTGTACATGACATGTTGGGCACTTTGGCGCCATTTCACCAAAAATGAGATGTCGGTGCGTATAACGCGTATGACCTATACGGAGACGAGTCAATTTTACGTCGGTCTCACGTACGGGGAGAACAGATCACAATACAATAGTTGGCTTGATGGAATGCAATTTATTTTGTGTTCGCAGGTCCCACGTTAATTGCCAAGTAGAGAAGATGTGCTTAGCCAAGGCATTTTTGACATCGCAATAAGGAAGTCCCCGAGACAAGAAATTCGTTGCTGATTTTGCCGCCGAATCAGCCATTTTATTTCCAGAAATGCCCTTGTGACCCGGGACCCAACAAAAGTTTATATCAAAATCCCTGTTTCGCAAGAGACGCAAAGTGGACAAAAGTTCCAGAGCTATCGGGTGCATCCGACTATGATAATGAGAAAGTGCGTTCAACGCACTCATGCTATCGGTATAAATAATGAATTTTCGCTGAGTGGAAGACGAAATTTTCTGTAGAGCACAGATCATACCCATCAACTCAGCCGTGAATACGGAGCAACAATTATGAAGGCGGTAGCTCAGTGTATCGGATGGGAATACGATTCCACAGCCAACATGACCATCTGATTTTGAGCCATCGGTAAAAATTGGGACAAAGGAAGAATATTGATAGCGATGGTGTAGAAACAACTGTTGTAAGATTGTCGGCGTTGTTGAAGATTTATTGAATCCTGAGAAGGGATTCAAAAAGGAGAATTGAGGTTTATCCCAAGGTGAAAAACAAAATAAATCGGGTGATTTCACAACAATTTTATCAAGGCCCGAATCTCGTAGCAAGGTTTTGATCCTTTCATTGAATGGAAGGATGTGAAATGGACGAGCATCATACAACCTATGGTAACCAACTGGTAATGTTAATTGACATACAGGGTGCTCTGGCACAGACGAAATTCTGAAGTAATAGAAAGCGGACAGTTTCTTACGCCTTAAACTAAGGGGTAGCTGATGACAAATAACGTACAAACTCTCAACTGGTGAAGTACGAAATGCCCCTGAACAAACTCGCAAAGCAGAGTGATGCACCGTGTCTAGTCGTTTCAAAACGGAAGCACGGGCAGTACCATACACCATACCGCCATAATCCAAGCGGGAGAGAATGACAGCTTGATAAATACGGAGAAGGGAGGTTCTATCGGCACCCCAAGATGTTCTGGAGAGCACCTTCAAAATATTCAAGGTTTTCTCGCACTTTTTCCGCAGGTTCAAAACATGCGGAAGGAATGTTAGCTTGCGATCAAAGACCACACCCAAAACGCGTATTTCATCTACTACTGGAATAGGCGTATTGTGTATTTGGATAATAGGATCCGGATGCATGTTTCGTTTCCGGCAAAAGTGTACGCATCTACACTTTTCAGGAGAGATTGTATGCCCGTTATTATTACACCAAGTTACAACCTTATTAACAGCAGTTTGCAACAGTCTCTCAATGATACTCATGCTGCTACCCTGACAGGAAATCTGCAGGTCGTCAACATAAAGGCTTGCGTGAACTGCTGATGGCAAGTGATTCAAGATTTGACTCAAATGAAAGATAAAAAGCGTCACACTGAGGAAGCTTCCCTGAGGTACACCCTCAGCTTGTATAAAAGAATTTGAATAAATATTACCAACTCGAACTCGAAATGTTCGATGAGATAAGAAGTTAGCTATAAACATGGGCATATTTCCCCTAAAACCAAAGTTAAAAATTGTTGAAAGAATACCATAGCGCCAGGCCCGGTCATACGCCTTCTCAATATCGAAAAATATGGAAACAAGGTGATTCCTCCTAACAAACGTGTTGCGTATTTGGGTTTCCAGTAAAACAAGGTTGTCGAAGGTAGAACGGCCTTTACGGAAACCACTCTGCAACGGGCAGATACATCCTTGTTTCTCTAGTTCAAAAATTAGGCGAGCATTCACCATGCGCTCAAAGGTCTTACATAAGCAGTTTGTAAGAGCAATCGGTCTGTAATTCAGAGGGTTGGATGAATCTTTACCAAGTTTCAAGATTGGAATCACAAATAGCTTCACGCCATTGTGTTGGGTACTTCTGCTCATTCCAGATTCTGTTGAACAATATCAACAAATTTGAAAGGGAAGTTTTGCTCAAATTACGAAGCATGATGTATGTGATTCCATCGGGTCCTGGACTGGTATCTCGCGCTTGAGATAAGGCCGTTTCCAGTTCACACATCCGGAATTCCTCATTATACGGGAAACAATTTCGGTCATTAAATCGGAGAAGTATTCGTTCCGCACGATTCTTAATCGCAAGAAAGTAAGAGCTGTAAGAATCAGACGCGGAAACCTGTGCAAACGCTTGACCTAGAATGTTAGC